>PVJA010006479.1:0-73046 GCA_004027025.1 Myocastor coypus
CCGCCCCCTCCCCCCCCCACTTTGTAGAAACATCATGGGGCCTGGCAGGATTGTTCAGTGGTCTAAAGAGCCTGCAGGCAGCTGCAGGAACCAGGGATCCCGGCACCACATGCTGCGCCAGCCTTGCCCTCAGGGCAGGCTGAGCCAGCCATAAAAAGAAATAAAGTTCTGAAACAAACAAACAAATTAAAATTAAAAAAAGAAAGAAAAAGAAACATCGTGTGTTTGTTTGTGACAGGATCTCACCATATAATTCAGGCTCAGGGCCCTGCAGGATGGCTCAGTGGTCTAAAGCACCTGCTTGGGAATGCTTAGGTGGCTCTAGGGACCACAGTTCGATCCCTGGCACCACATGCTGCACCAGCCCTACCCTCAGGGCAGGCTGAGCTGGCCATAAAAATAAATAAATAAACAAAAGTTCTGAAACAAGATAAAAAAATAAAATAATTCTTAAAAAAAGGAAATTCAGGGGCTGGGGTGATAGCTCAGTACAATAAGCACTTGCCTGGCAAGCACAAGAACCTGAGTTCAAGCCCCGGTTCTGCAAAAAAAAAAAAAAAAGGAAATTCAGGCTGGCCTTTAACTCTGTACTCTAGGCTGACCTCGAATTTCTGATGATCCTCCTGCCTCAGCCTCCCCAATCCTGGGATTAACAGCTGTGTCTATCATGTCTGATAGAAACATTGTTGATGATTTAATAATTTAAAACTTTTATCTATCACTCCTTTGGATTAAATTAAAATGAAAAGGCTATACATTTTTAGTACTGAAAACTTGGGGGTTTTTGGTGTGTGTATGTGTATTTTGCTTTGTTTTTGTCTTTTTGAAACAAGATTTCATTATGTTGTTCTGGTTTCCGTCATCTCACTTTGTAGCCCAAGTTGGCCTCAGCCTCATTGCAATCTTCTGCCTCTGGCTCCTGAATGCTGGGATTACAGGCATGTGCCACCACACCTGGCCTGAAAACTTTTGATACAGCTGCAGTGATGTACATTTGTAATCCTAGCTACTTGTAAGGCTGAGGCAAGACGTTGACTTGATCCTACGAGTTCTAGGTTAACCTTGGGTAATATAATGAGACCTATCTTTTACTACACATGAATATTTTGTAAACATCCTTTAGTAGTTTTATTCTGACCAAATATAATCAATGATATTTTTGGTCAGTGACACATTTCCTGTACAACAGTAGCCCTTTTTTAAGATATCATTGCCTTGTGATGTTATAGCTATCTTATGTAAGTACATTCTGTGATATTTGAACAAATGATAAGATAATCTAATGCATTTCTTAGAACATCTCCTGTCGTTAAGCAACATATGAAGGTGATGTTACCATTAATGTAATGGTTATATATTGGTAGTTATCAGGGAATGATGCAAGCTAGAACATATATAGCATGGAAAGTTTTGGGGTTTCTAGGGCTCAGCAGTACTTATGTAATATTTATGCATGCTCATACTGCACCTGAGAGATTGTTTTTAGTATTTAAGAAGGAAAAACAAGCCAGGCATGTTCTCGGCACTCTAGGAGACCGAGGCAGAAAGATTTTAAGTTCAAATCCAGCCTGAGCAACATAGTAATTTAGAATTACCATGTTTCAAGATAAAAAGTAAGAGAATGGCTGGGCTTGTAGCTTGTTGCAAAGAGCAGGAGCTCAATCCCTGACACTTAAAGTGGGTAAGAATCTTGTATGGCAAGTTATACAGATAGTAATCTGGAATTTAATCAAGAAAAAATGACTAGAAAAGACTAAAGTTATCCAGTGTGTTACTCAAGCCAAGTTTATTATCAACACTTCCCTCTTAGCCCTTTTATAAATTTGGAGACATGGTCACAGCAGTTATACTGGTGGATCTTGAACTTGTAATCCTCTGCCTCAGTGTTTCTCAAGTTGGAATTACAGCTTTGTACTACTGGTTAAATCTGTATTTTAATCTAGCAAATAACAGTATTTCTAGATTTACTAAATATCCTTAGGTACCCTTCTATAATTGCCATTTTTTTTTTCGTTTTGTTTTGGCTACTTTATATTTCATTGCCACCATATTCTGTGATTGGGTATCTAGTTTAGTATAAGCATCTTTTAATAGTGGGGATTGCACTGAAAGAATATTAAGAGAATAAAACTAAAGCTCACCTGGATAACATAGTAATAAGTAAAATGCTTGCTTTTTTCCAAAATCCCTAGTTGTCCATTAATAATAATGGAGGAGGTAGATCTGAAAAAACTAGGAGAAGCAGCTCTCAACAACCCCTGTCCCCCTCTGCCTTGAATTGAACCCAAGGCCTTTGCACTAACCTACATTGCCACCTGTTGTTGTTTTAGGGTTTGTATATTGTTGTTGGTTTTGTTTTGTTTTTGGTCTTGCCACACTGCCCATGCTGGGTTTGCATTTAATGAACCTCTTGCCTCAGCATTCTTGGAGGGGTCATGTTACCACATCCAGCCTGTGTATACATTTTTTATGTTAGTAATATAAGGTTGGTTTTTAGTGTTTTTGCGTGACTGGGATTCAAACACATGACCTTGCACTTGGCCAGTCAGGCACTTGTGTCATGGAGCCATCTCCCCAGCCCCTTACATAAAGTTTTTTGTTTTGTTTTTACTTTTTTGTTGTGAAAAATTCAGGAATATACAAAGCAATAGTACAATCAAAACCCACTGTACTTAGTCAGCTTTACTAATTCATGGCCAATCTTTGATCTAATCCAATCCTGATTATGGTATGAAGCAGATTCATACGTATTTCAGAAGCACAGTTTTATTTGTTGTGTTTTATAATAGTATTCTAGGTTAATAAGTCATAAAATTTTAGAATTGGAAAATTCCTTAAGAAGTAGATTCTAATCCAGGCTTTGAACTCTCAACTTGTTCAGATCTTCCCCTTCAGAGTTTTTTAAAAGGCAATTATTCCTCTCAAATACCTCAGTTATGGGAAACTAGGTAAGTATTTCCAAATGCCATTTTTAGTTGCTGGTTGCTCAAGATAACTACAAAATGAAGTGGACTCTTGCCTCCCTATACAGTTCTACTGGTTAAGACAACTTGCAAATTTCCATTCTGTATACCAATTTAAAGTAAGAGAATAGTTTTCTGCCTTTATGCCTGTTATTGTTAGATTTTATTTTTAAGATTTTAACAAAAATGTTGCTACTTAATTTAGAACACAAGTTAAAAGATGTAAATTTTTTAATTTGAGGGAACCAGATAAAAATAGATTTCTCAGTTTATAGCAAAATTAATATCCTTTGTCTTTATATGGTTCTTTTTATTTTCTACATTTTTTTTCTTTTCCTTCCATCTTTTCTGTTGAGCAGTTCTTGCCAGGATGGACTAGAAAAAAATAAAAGGAAACAGATGCTATACTGCTAATTGTCTTAATGAAATATTTGGTATTGGATTGTGAATTTATCTATTTGTGTATCTCTAGCCTATTACTGATACACTAACGTATAAAATTGGTATTCTGTATGCTTCAAATTAAATTAAAAGTTAGTTCATTTGACTATATATAATTAAGAATGTTTTGGAAAGCTCTGTCAGTATAATGTATTCAGCTTCACATACTGAGCAACATTCTTTACTTTGTTTTCTCCATTTTCTAGGAGGAAGATATCAACTAGAGATCAAAATACCAGAAACATATCCATTTAACCCCCCAAAGGTATTGTAAACCTGTTTTTGTGCATAAATTTCAATATGTTTTGATATTTTAAAAATGTTTTTATGTTCTGGCTTAACTGCTATATATTTTAGTGTTTTTTTTAGAAGTTACTGCATGAATCTTTACTGTGTGTGAACTCAAGTATTCAGGCACTGGTGAATTGCAGGTCTTCCGAAATTAAAATTAAAAAACAGATATACTTAGGAGTAACCAACAACCATTCTGTGTTGGTGAGAGTTATCCATCTGATAATGGCCCAAATGTTAGGTCTAGAAAAATGTTCAGGCTTCTCAGATTTAGAAATTCCTGCGTTAAATAAGTGTGTATAGTATAGAAGAATGTATTTTATGTAGATTGAAAAAAATCATTTAATGCTGCCAGCCAATGAATATAGCAGCAAAACTTACACTGTTCTTGCTGTTATGGAGCACACATTATAGGAGAGAAATACTGAGGAAGTGTTGGTAGCTGTGGTGACTGTTGAAGGAATGGTCTGACTCTCAGAAGATGGTGTCGTAGAAGGACCTAACTTGAACTTTTTTGACTGAACCATTTCCTTTATCCCCCCTTTAGTCAGTAGCTTAGGCCTTCAACTGTATTATTTCACCTATATTGCTTATTTTGTCTGTTCTTCATCCTTCCATCTTCGCCATTCTCACTTGTTCTTCCCATTCATATTCTCAAGGACATTTTTTGTTATCCTTTTTCTTTTTTTGTTAATAAAATCTAAATTTCTTAGTCTGGCACTTAAAGCCACCTACAACTTGGCCTCACTTTTCTTTTCTACCTTGATCTTTGGACATTTGCATTCACAACATGGGTCTTGTATTCCTGTCCATATTATGTGCTGTTTGTAGATGATGCTGTTCTTTCACATGTTTGTTCTATTATTTTCACTTGAAACTATCCCTACAGTTCTTTTTTTTTTTTTTTTTTTGAGGTCTGAGTAACATACCATCACCCTCCATTAGGCTGTGATTATCAAACATTCTATCATTCTCATTCTCATTTCATAGTTTATATAATGCTATTCAGTACCAGTTCATGTATTTTGCATATGTATCTTTTCCTACCTTTTTTGGTCCTATGTTTTTTATAGTTTCTTAATAATACAGTGTCCTTGAGCATATTATTGCAATCACTGAGATTGT
This sequence comes from Myocastor coypus, assembly GCA_004027025.1. NCBI lineage: Eukaryota > Metazoa > Chordata > Mammalia > Rodentia > Myocastoridae > Myocastor > Myocastor coypus. The sequence goes on from PVJA010006479.1 coordinate 4,821, forward strand.
TCTGGAATTCAGTCATTCAACCTATTGGTTGTTTACTTTTTTGAATAAACATAATAGAAGTTACAGGATATACTTAGCTTACCTACCAGGGTAGAATGCCTGTTAATTTTATTACCTTATGTACATACATATATTTTCTAATCCAGTTAGAGTTTTGTGAATTACTATAAAATACACAACAGAATCTACTATTTTTCCAGATGTGGTACACATACCTGTAATACCAGCACTCAGGAGGCTGAGGCAGGAGGGTTGCTATGAGCTTGAGGCCAGTTTGAGTTAGTCAGGCTGTCTCTAAAAAATAATTTACCATTTTAGCCATTTTTAAGTTTATTTACCAGCTAACAACTTTCACCAGAACATTTTCATCTTTCTAAACTGCAACTGTGGGCCGGCGGGATGGCTCAGTGGTCTAAAGCACCTGCTTGGGAAAGCTTGGGCGGCTTCAGGGACTGTGGTTCGATCCCCGGCACCAGATGCTGCGCGAGCCCTGCCCTCAGGGCGGGCTGAGCCAGCCATAAAAATGAGTGAATAAACAAACAAAGGTTCTAAAACAAGAAATAAATAAATAAATAAAATAAAAAGTTCTTAAAAAAAAATAAATTGCAACTGTGCATGTAGTAGTATCAACTAATATCATTGATTCCAGCTTTTAATAAAACACAAGTCTGTAAAGTCTGTATCATATCCGTGCTTCAGCTATTCTGGCCACCTCATGTAAGAGGAATTGGCATTATTTCATAAGTAAATTAGCATTATTTCGCTTAGCAGAATGTCAAGTATGTCCATGCAGCTGTTACAATTTCCTTCTTTTTTTTTTTTTTTTTTTTTGTCTTTTTGAGACAGGGTCTCACTATGCAGCTCAGGCTGGCCTTGAGCTCATTTTTGTAGCCCAGGCTGGTCTTGAACTTGCACTGATCCTGCTGCCTCAGCCTCCCAAGTGCTGGAATTACAGGCATGTGCAACAATTTCCTTCTGTCTGTTTGATCATTCATTCATTTTGTTTTTTTTTTTTTGAGACAGGTCTTGCTATGTAGTTAGGTTTAGCCTTGAGCTCACTGTGTAGATAGTGAACTTAAACTTGTGGTAATCCTCCTGCCTCATCCTTCTGAGTGCAAGGAATATAGGTATAAACCTTCTGTTTTTGAGACAAGACCTCACTGCATTGTTCAGGCTATCTGAAACTCTGGTTTAACTAATATTCCTACCTCAGCCTCCTGGGAATTTAGGCTATAGGTGCATACCACTGTCCACAGCCTTTGTGTGTGTGAAAATACAGAAGAAAGAAAACTAAAAAAAAAGGGCTATATATTCACTGTTAAATAATTACAATAGCGACTATTCTGGTTTGTGCTGTTAAATGTCTTTCTTGATACCTAACACAATATTTTTTTGTTATTGTTGTTGTTTTTGCTTTGATTTCCTGAGACAATGTTTGTAACAGCTATAATAAATGAGAGGAACCGAGTCTTAAATAAAACACACATTTTGTAAGACTGTGCTCCCCTATGTTAAATTGATGAGCTGCTTTTCTGTCGTACTGGTAGAAAAGGAGTAAGGGAAATACCTCTGTAAAATTGAATTGGATTTGACTGAAAAGTTAACCTGGGACTTAAGGCGAGTATATCTAACTTCTATATGCTTTAGTTTAGCTTTGCGGGGGTGGGGGGTCTACACGGTGTTTGGGGTCTCCCTGCTAGATTGGACTAGTAGTGATCTGCCAGTTTACATTCTTCCAAGAGCTGGGATTGCAGGTACATGCCCAGTATCAATTGCTGTCTCAGCACACCTTGGGGGCAGGGCTGGCATAGTAAGCCTGGAGGAATCAATTTCCAGCCCCTGCTTTAGTCTGCTGAGCTGTTTGGCTGGCCCTGTTACAGTTTAGCTTTGTATGTTTTTATTTTGTTGTGAGACAGGGTCTCATTTGTTTTTAAAATTATCTCCTAAGAATATAAACATTAAAGGACCTTGAAAAATTCTATGAATTTTTTTTTTTCATATTTTTAACCTTTTTGGGGCCCAGGGAGATAGCTCCATGGCATAAGTGCCTGCCTGGCAAGTGCAAGGTTGTGAGTTTGAACCCTGGTCCTGCCAAAAAAAATTAAAAATAAATCTTTTAAATTATTGGAAAACAGTGTTGTTTCAAGGGTGCTTAAAATAACATCTTAAATGATTTATGTTGCCTGAGATTTAGTAAAATAGATCTACAAGAATGCCTGACACCGAACAAGGAGCTGGTAAATGTTAGCTAGTAAGTTGTAGCTGTAATAGCAAGGTCTAGTGATGCATACCTATAATCCCAGCACTGGGTGGCTGAGGCATGAGGATTGCTGCAAATTCAAGGCCAATCTAAATTGCCTGTCTCAAAAAGACTAAAAAGAACCTTTTTTAGTTATAAAAAAGACCAAAGTACTGATAAATACCTTGATAATTTTATGCTAAATGAAAACAAACATATATATATATATATTGTATAATTACATTTACATGAAATACCAGGAAAGACAAATTCATGTAGGCAAAAAGTAGCTTGGTGCAGGCTTAGGGATGCAAGTGTTCGGAGGATGGAAAGTATCTGCTGGTACTTAACAGAGCTGGTTTTTTTCTTTTGCCTTGTATCTTTTTGGGGTTTTTTCCTCTGCTCTTGCACCTCCTTCCTTGCTTCCTTTCCTCCCTCCCTCCTTTCTTTCTTGACAAGGTCTAAGTCATTAGGTTGTCCAGGCTGGCCTTACATTCAAAGCAGTCTTCTTGCCCCAGCTTCCTGAGTGCTGAGATTATCAGTGTGTGCAACACACCTGGTAATGGGTTATTTGCAAGGTGTTACTGTGGTCAAAAATTAGATTATGTTTATGGTTGTACAACTTTGAATATACCAAAATTATGTAGTTATCATGTCTAAAATAGCATTTCCTTTTGTATAAGTGACTATAATAAACGTATAAAAAGCAGGTGGATGAATATTTTTATAAAATACTAAATGATTACCCTGGTGAAATTATTTACTGTTAAACCATAATAAATCCTGTATACATACAGCAGAATATACGATACTTATGAGAATTAGTAGTAGATAAAACATTTTCAGCACAGTGAATGAGTTACAGCTCAAAATGGTCATTTCCTTAGAAAAACTTCAAAATTTCTTCCCTGAGACCATTAGTCCCTCAAGCATTTATTTCTTTTTTTTTCCATAAAACACTGAGCACAAACAGATCTAATACACTTCCTAAGCAGGCGCTGTAGACCACTGAGTAAAAACATAAAATATCTTAGGAAAATTTTCAGAATATTAGCAAAAGGATTCATCAGATGTATGCCATAATAATAGCAGATAGTATAATTGCCTAGAAGCATCCCATATAAAAACTGCCTTTAATATAAGTTGTGAAGAAAATAGAGAACAGTGACTTCAGTTACTTACATAATAAAGCCTAATGGAAAAAAATGTGTTTTTGTTCTCGTTTGTTTATTTTTATTTATTTATTATTATTATTATTTTAAGGAAAGGTCTACAGGGTGTTCAGGGTCTCACTGCTAGATCAGATTCAGTGATCTGCCTGTATACAGCCTCCCAAGAGCTGGGATTATAGGCAGGTGCCACCACGCCCCATCTTAGTTGTAATCTCAACATGCCCTGGGAGGGGGGCTGGCATTGGCAGATCCAGGGATCAAATCCCTGACCCCTGTGCCTGCTTGCAGGCGCTTTAATCTGCTGAGCTATTTGGCTAGCTCTTAATACATTTTAAAATGCAGTTTTGCTTTTGGATGGCTCAGGCTGCCTTAAGGGTAGGTCTGGTATGGCATGTGGAGCTGGGGATCAAAATGAGGTCCCCTGCTCCTGACTGGGTTTGCCCAAGCAGGCACTTAAACAACTGAGTTAAGCAAGCCCCATTAAATGCAGATTTTAACTCAGTGGATTTAGGGCTGAATTGTGTCTTGTTGGTATATACTCATCTTGGTTTTTTTTGAGTTTCCCTTCAAAAATTCCTTCTACATAGATACTTTCTCCTCATTCTCACTTCTCACAACACCAGCAGTCTGTCTGCTCATGCCATGGAGGAGATACAACAGAGAGTTTTATCCTTTATTCCATGTTTCTTGAGAGCCCCATGATACGAACTCTTTAAGAGCAATGCCACAGAAGATTGGGTGCTCTTCAACCTTTAACTATGCTCAGAATAAATTTGGGAATAGAGTCAAGCATCATACTCCTCCACCCCCACTGTCACCCTGTAGACTACCTGGGATTCTGGCCTTAAAGGCTGGTTCTGAGTTAAGTATGTGCAGGAATTTACACATCTTAATCAAATCAGCTCTGACATAATTCACATATGATATCTCTCAGAATGCTGTTTTAAGGCCAGGCGTGGTGGTGCACGCCTGTAATCCTAGCACTTGGGAAGCTGAGGCAGGAGGATCAGTGTGAGTTCGAGACCAGCCTGGGCTATAAAAGTGAGCTAAAGGCCAGCCTGAATTGCATAGTGAGACCCTGTCTCCAAAAGACAAAAAAAAAAAAAAAAAAAGTTTTGTGGAATTAATATGTGGTACAAATTTTTTTCTTTTTTTTTAAGTTTTCTTTATTATTTTTTTTCTTGTTTCAGAACCTTTGTTTATTCACCCATTTTTTATGGCCGGCTCAGCCGGCTCAGCCCGCCCCGAGGGCAGGGCTGGCGCAGCATGTGGTGCCGGGGATCGAACCGCGGTCCCCGAAGCCACCCAAGCTTCCCCAAGCAGGCGCTCCAGACCACTGCGCCATCCCGCCGGGCCCCCTGTGGTACAAAATTTTGAAAGAAGTGGGGATAAGCTCTTTAGTGAAATCCCCTCATGTTATATAAAGCTTCATGGTTTTTAGGGTTATGCCCTTGTAACTAATAATAGCTATTATAGAAGAATCATGCTGAAGAATGTAAACCTTTAAAAAAATAATGAACTAATAGGTTGTGTAACCTGCTTGGCAAGTACAAAGTCCTGAATTCAGTTCTGGGTACAAAAAGAGAGAAAAAAAGACAACCGAGTAGGATAGCACATGCCTGTAATCCTAGCATTTGGAAGAATAAAATAATATTGCAAGTTGGAGGCTAGCCCAGACAATTTAGCAAGCCCTTCATCTCAGAATAAAGTTTAAAATGCCTGGGGACATAATTCCATGGTAGAGTGCTTATCTAGCATGGGACGGACTCTGATTTCAAACTGCTCCCAACCCTGCTTGGTTTTATTTGTAATATTCTTGAGATGCAATCTTTTTTTGGATGGAGGAGGTGTTGTAGATTGAACCCAAGGCCCTTGCACTGAACTACACCCCCAGCCTGCTTTTTGTTTTGAGACAGTGCCTCTCCAAGCTCCTAAGTGGCTTAGGGTAGCCTTGAACTTGAGATCCTCCTGCCTCAGTCTCCTAGAATGCTGGTCTTATAGGCTTGCACTGCCAGTCTATGTTGAGTCTTTCTTCCTTGCTTCCTTGCTTCCTTGCTTCTTTTCTTTTAGAGTTTTGCTCTTGGAATTAGAAGTTTCTTATGGAAATAGTCATATCTACCTGAAGTAAAAACTCCAGTGTTTCTTGAACATTTGTGTGTGTATGTGTGTGTGTAAATGTATGTGTAAGTGCGTAATTATAGGATCTAGCCTGTAGGAAAAATTAAGAATGCCAGTGGTAGGGGCCGGGTGGATAGCTCCGTGGCACAAGTGCCTGCCTGGAAAGTGCAAGGTTGTGAGTTCGAATCCCAATCCTGCCACAGACAGACAGACAGACAGTGGTAGCTCGCTAGTATAGTTAATTAGACATTATTAGTTTTATTTCAGTCATAACATTTGGTACCTTCATTAGTATATATAATACTATTCAGATTTTTGGTAGTCTATGCATTCCCTTCAGGTATTAAATATTCTGGAGTTCTCATATAAGCTAATGTTCTGTATATAACAATAAAGAGACTTGAGTTATTATTAGTAAGTCAGTAAGTGTTCTAGCAATAAAATCCAGCCTTTATCTGCTCTGTAATCTAAGTCAAATAGGGTTCACATAGGTCATGATGTTTATCATATTGTTACTTGGCTGTTACACTTGATCTCTGCTAAGTGCTTTGATTACATTTTTGTTAACTTGGGTCAAGAACAGTAGGACTGGGACAAAGTGGCAGCATAAAGTGAGTATTAGTTGCGTATAGAATAACAGGAATATTATGGAATGAATGTATTAATGTTAAGTCTGAAAAAAGCCAAAGGAGTTAACAGCCTACATACAAAAGAGAGAATTGATAATAAAGGACAAAGGAGAAAGAAATAGAGGATAGGAGAAAGAAATAGAGGATAAAGTTAGGATCACGCAAAAACTGCTCATAAGATAGTTACATTAATAATAAATTTTTATTTATTTATTTATTTTTCTTGTTTCAGAGCCTTTGTTTGTTTATTCACTCATTTTTATGGCTGGCTCAGCCTGCCGAGGGCAGGGCTGGCTCAGCGTGTGGTGCCGGGGATCGAACCTCGGTCCCTGAAGCCACCCAAGCTTTCCTAAGCTTAGACCACTGAGCCATCCCGCCAGGCCCCATACATTAATAATAGATAGTGAAAAAAAAAATAATAGATAGTGGATGTCCTCTTGGAGGGCCCTCTTGCCCTCTGTCTCTTCCTGCCTTCCTATCTCACTGGGGGTTGGACTCAGGAACATACACATTGCAGGTAAGAATCCAACAACTGAGCTACATTCTCAGTTCTTGAGCATGGATTTCTTTACTGGTTCCTCTCTAAATTCATTTTTTTAAACTATAGATAATTGTATAGTATAAAAATTAATAATCTCTTCCATTCAGATACATCTTTGGTTCTGCAGATGTATATAGAGAACCATACACATGGAACATCTTAAGATATAGTACAAAGTTGAGGATGTGGTTCATGGTAGAGTATGTGCAGACATCCCTTAGACTTCGAGTTTGATGCCCAGCACCAAAGGCGTGCAGGTGAGCTAACAGTTCACAGATCTTCAGATTGATCTGATTGCCGAAGATAAACTTCATGGCATCTTTAGTAGTAATTTAAAATTTTATTTTCCAATATTGTTGAAAATATTTCACTTCAGATAATTGAGTTACTGAAGTTGACAGTAGTGATTAATTTCTATTTATGAACTCAGTGAATGGTAGTTAAGTGAATTTTGTGGTTTTATCTATGATAAAGATTTGCTAGGGCTGAGGAGATAGCTCCGTGGCACAAGTGCCTGCCTGTCAAGTGCAAGGTCCTGAATTCAAACCCCAGTCCCACAAAAAAAAAAAAAAAAAAGGTTTGCTATATCTAAGCCCTATCCTACTGTATATCTTATTTGACCTGGACTATTTTTGAAAGATACATTATCAAGTATCTCTAATAACAGATTTGCTACACTATTAAGTACACAGTTCTATGTAAGGCAGGTGCTAAGTTTCTGGGTGTGCTCTGGCAAGCCTGACGTGATGGAGTGCTTTTTTTGTAGAAAGCTACACAAATTGGGAAGAAATTCCATTTCCCTACACACAGACACACACACACACACAGATTTTTTTTAAATTTTTTATCTTTTTAAATAAATCTTAGGATTTTGAGGACTTTGGGGTTAGCTCGGTGATTTAAGAGCCTGTGTGGGCAATTACACTCAGCAGGCACAAGGGATGTTGATTCAATCCCCACATCTACCCTTAAGGCAGCCTGAGCCAGCCCACCCCCCAAAAAAATAAATGTTGGGGTTTTGTAGGGAGGTTGTTTCTCTTTTTTAAGCCAGAATCTTGTTATGTAGTTCGGGCTGACCTTGAACTTACAGCATTCCTGCCTTACAGGAATGCTGAGATTATAGCTGTGTACTAACACACTTGGCAAGGCAGAGGTTGTAGAAGTGGTATTATGATAGAGCAAAGAGTCAGGTGGTGTGGGAATAGGTTAGTAATAAGTGATAGAAAAGGTGAAGCTTGGAGGTTAGGTAGAAGGTTAGGTAGAAGTTAGCTCAGAGCAGAATAAAGTACTAGTTACATTATTGAAAAATAAATATCCATGAAGGCCCAGAGGCAAAAAATAAATTTGAATATGACTTGAACAGTGTAATGCAGGGTAGAGGTGTAAATTACATTTATTTATTTATTTATTTATTTATTTATTTATTTTGTGGGACCAGGGTTCGAACTCACAACCTTGCACTTGCCCAGCAGGCACTTGTGCCTCGGAGCTATCTCCCCAGCCCCTATTTTTTAACAGTATTTATTTATTTTGCAGTACTGGGAATTGAACTCAGGACCTTGTGCTTGCTATACAAGCACTTATTCCCCTGAGCTCTCTCCCCAGCCCATAAATTACATTTAAGTTATAGTCCTGCTTAAGAATGTAGGCCAAACCAGACAATAGTGGTGCATGTCTATAATCTTAACCATTCAGAAGCCAAGGCAGGGGGTTGTTTGGATTTCAAGGCCAGCCTAAACTTCATATTGAGACCCTGTATCAAGACCAACAAAAGCGGGGGAGGGCGGGAAATGGGGGTGGGGGGAGAAACCAACCTTGGGCAGTTGATATAATCTCATCTCAAAGATTGTATAAAACGGGGCTGGGGAGATAGCTCCATGGCAAAAGTGCCTGCTTGGCAAGTACAAGGTTGTGAGTTTGAACCCTGGTTTCCCCCCCGCCCCCCCAAAAAAGGAAAGATTGCATAAAACAAAAGGAGGGGTGGTGATGTAACAGCACATGCACAGTTTGTGTGAAGCATGGGTTCAATCCCTGGTATTGCTGAAATGGACAGGGATTGGCTTCTATAGAAGAATTAAGGGTTCATTAAAAAGACATAAACAGAATAGTGGCACCAATTGCATCTGTTTTAAAAGTCACCCTGGTGCCGGGCGTGGTGGTGCACGCCTGTAATCCCAGCACTCCTGGAGGCTGAGGCAGGAGGATCAGTGTGAGTTCGAGACCAGCCTGGGCTACAAAAGTGAGCTCAAGGCCAGCCTGAACAGCATAGTGAGACCCTGTCTCAAAAAGACAAAAAAAGAAAAAGTCACCCTGGTTTTAGGTGGAGAGTAGATTGGCAGGAACAGAATAGAAGACAATAATGGAAAGTAGTAACATAGATGAAGAATCAGTCTTTGAGATGGTTTTATGAAAAGAGAGGTATTGATAATGTTTTTTTTAATTTTATGAATGGAAAGGATCAAACATGGCTTAAATGAAATGAAATGTTTTAAGTATTATAAAGTCATTGTAAACTTAATGTGCTTTCCATGTTAAATATGGGTTACTGAGTAATAGGAAGCAAGGACATAAAGTTAGTAGTATAAACAAGTCACAGGGGCCTGGGAATGGTAATGCACATCTATAATCTCAGTTCCTTGAGAGACTGAGGCAAAAGGAGCTCAAATTTAGGCCTAGCCTGGTCTATTTTGCAACACTCAGTCTATCTAAAAATAATAAAGTAAAATATAACTAATAGAGTGACCTGGATTCAGTCTTTAGTACCATCTGCTCATAACATACACAGAGAAGTTACCAGGAGGCAAGAGGAAGGAGAAGCTACTTAGCTTCTCAGCATAAACAGGTTGTATTTGGAGTACATAGGGAAGAATTTTTTTTAAAGTAAAACATTACTTGACAGATGGTAACTCTCAAGTAGTCACTATAGTGGAACCTCAGTTCATGCACTTCTTTACACAATGGTTGCAAACTGAATTAGACAAGAGCCAAATTAAATTTCCCATGAAGGAAATTTGGTTCTACATTGAACTTAACCATTGAATTGAATTTGTTTTGTTCCAGTGTGGTTTATGACTAAAATCATGAATAGAACTGAGGTACCCATTGGTAATAATGACGATAGTCCTCTATAAGTGCATGAGTAGAACATGCAAACTAGATTTCATGGTGGTCTCATGGAGTTAGCTGTTGCACTTGTTTTTAATCTACACTAGACAAATAGGTGATTATAAACTTTTAAAGTCTAGAATCAGTTTGTGTAAGTTTGCATTTTCTACAATGCTAACTAGCAATTTGGTTTTTGCTAAGTTTCTTAAATTCAGAGCTTCAGTGTCTTTGTAGTGCTTGACACAATAATATGTCTTCAAATATTGGTTGGGATATCCTAGAACAAGATTTCAGAAAAAATTGTACACAAACTTTTAAGATTATTGCAGCTACTTGTTTTTTGTCTTTCCGTGCTTTGATTTTTCTTTATTTCTTTGAACCTGTTCTGTGTGCTGGTTCCCACTAAAAAAAGCTGCCACTGACTAGTTTTGATTCAATGTACTCTTTACCCAAATTGAATTTAGTCTTTAATTTCTCATAGCATGTGACATGCTAGATAAGTTGAAAACATGTAATTGATTGATGTTTTTTTTTTTTTTTTTTTTAACTTTGTTTATGGCTGACTCAGCCTGCCCTGGGAGTGGAGCTAGCACAGCATGTGGATTGAACCGTGGTCCCTGCGGTTGCCTAAACTTGTCTAAGCAGGTTCTTTAAACCATTGAGCTATCTCGCCAGCCCTGGTTAATGTATTTTATGGTAATTTATTATAAGGCTTACAAATTTATATCAGTAACAACATATGACTTAATGATTTGCTTCCTCTACTCTTCACCTAATCATCTGAGGATTTTATTTTCTTATAGTTTTATTTAAGAACTTTTTTGTTGTTGCTGTTACTTAAGAACTCAAGTGTGCTTTGTATTCTAGGTCCGGTTTATCACTAAAATATGGCATCCTAATATTAGTTCCGTCACAGGGGCCATTTGTTTGGATATCCTGAAAGATCAATGGTAAGAAATTTTGAAATCACTTTTCTCTTTTTGCTTGTAGGAATACCAAGATTGTAAGAATGTTAGATGTATAAATTTCACAAAACATGAAAATATATTTTGTGTACAAATTTTTTAAAATTTTATTTATATATGTTATGGCTGATTTAGCTGTCCTAGGGGTGGGGCCGGTGCAGTAAGTGGTGCCAGAGATCAAACCTGCTGTCCCTGCTGTCGCCTAAACTTGCCTCAGCAGGCACTTTAGACCGCTGAGCTATCTCACCTGCATGAAAATATATTTTGTTTGGTCCATAAGTTCATAAAGTATAAGTACGTAATTGAAAAATGTGTTATAAGTGAGTTTACAATCTTTATTTAAAGCCGAGCGTGGTGGCACATGCCTATAATCTCAGCGCATGGGAGGCTGAGGCAGGAGGATCGTTGGGAGTGTGAGGCCAGCCTGGACTACACAGTGGAGTTCAAGGCCAGCCTGAACCACATGATGAGACCCTGTCTCAAAAAAAAAAAAAAAAAAAAGAAAAAGACACACACACACACACACACACACAGTGATCTGTACTTAAGTAGGAATGTACTAAGTAATCTCAAGATGCTAGCTTTACATTTTAAGGGAGTCTTGGATTTTATCTGTGTTGTTGTATGGTGTATTTTGATTTTTTATAAATTTGATGTCTCAGGAAGACATTTGTAAGCATAAAGTAAAAGGTAAGTATTGAAGTAATCATCTTCCACTTAGATGGATATAAGCATCAAAGTTGTTAGGTTTTTAATTATTCATTGAACATAGCTAAGGTTCTTAGATGTCAAGGATTATTTGTGTAGATGATGCATATCTTCATTTGCACAGAACTTTCACTTGATTTGTCTGATTTTGATTTTAGAATGTAGTGTCTTCCCATTCAATCGGGCTATCCCCCTACTGGGAATTTTCCCAGAAGAATTGAAAACATCATAGTGAGATCTGTGCTCCTATGTTCATAGCAGCACAATTTGTGATATCCAAATCTTGGAATCAACCAAAATGCCCATCATCTGAAGAATGGTTGAAAAAGATGTGGTATTTTCATACAGTGAAATATTACTCAACCATAAGAAATGATAAACTAAAAGACTTCATATATAAGTGGATCTATCTTGAACATATAAGTGAAATAAACCAGATCTACTTATGCAAATATTGTATAGTCTCCCTACTGTAAGAACTCAAAAGAAGAAAAAAAAAATAAATAAATTTTGGGGGTACCAGGAATGAAACTCAGGACCTTGCGTTTTCTGCATCTTTAACTCCTGTGAATTTTTTTTTTTTTTTTTTAGTAGAGTGACTTAAATACAAAATGCGTTTGGAAGAATTAAGGAAAATTAAGGTTTATTGAAAGTGTTTAATTATTTGACCAATTTTACCTACCTATATCTATTCATCTAAACAGATTTGATGAAAATATGTAATATAAGCATTGTTAAATTTTTGTTCTTGTTTTGAAATTCTGTACTACATGTATTCGCTAGTTACTTTTTCTTTGTTTCTGTTATTTTTTACTCTTTAAAATAAAATTTTAAATATTAAAAAATACAGACTGTTAAAAAAGCCAAAAAATTTAAAAAATATAGAATGTAGCACTTTAAGAGGTTCTACTTGGTAGCTATCAGGTTCAAATCCTGGCTCCTCCCTCCCTCCCATCCCCCTCCCCCTTTTCCCTTCCTCCTTTTTTTTCTTCGGTACAGGGTCTCATTACATAGATCGGATATGTAGTGATCCTTCTGTTTTCAGCCTCCAAAAGTGCTAGTGTTACAGGCCTGCTTCACCGTGCCCAGTCTGAATCGCCGTCTCAGCACACCCTGCAGGTGTGGCTGGCATAGCATGCCTGGAATTGAGCCCTACTTGCTGTGCTCTACCTAAGCAGGCGCTTCAATCCACTAAGCTATTAGACCAGCCTCTTTTGCTGTTTTGTAAAATTTAGTTAATACTCCGCAGGATGGAAAAAAAAGACTGAAAGATATTTTATGTAGTTCTTTTACAGTATAACATGGCATAGTGAATGATCATCTTATAGCAGTGGTGTAGACAAGGTGGCTTTTATTTAGCTTGTGGTTTTGTAGATCTACAAACTAAGTGAGGGAAAAAAAATACCACGGTGGGAGAAGACAAAATTACAGGATTAAGTGAATATATGTTAAGACAATTTCCTCCAATTTTACTTTTTGTAAGAGAAAGAACAGCAAAATAGAGGAACATTTTGTAAAGATAAGTAGAACTGAGACTATTTAATAGACTTACCTTGGCTATCTAATTGGAAAATTGCTTACTAGTACTAGAATCCGCCATCACCCACCACATGCTCATGCATTTGCCTGCATATACCCTACAACACCCCCCCACACACAGAGTTACCACTTACTACTAGGAATTGAACTGAAGACTTCAGCACTGAGTTGTATCCATAGCCCCTTTTAAATTATTGTTTCCGCTCTCTTAATTTTTGTGGTACTGGGGATTGAACTCAGGACCCTGAGCTTGCCAGGCATGTGCTTACTCTACTGATTTATCTCTGTAGCTCTCCCTTCTTTAATTTTTAAGATCAGGTGTCCACTAAGTTGTTCAGACTAGGGTTGAATTTTTTTGTATTTCCTTAACCTCCTGAAGTCTTGAGCCTATAGACCTTCATTACTGTGCCTTGTGGTATGGGGTTTCTTGGTTTGTTTTTTTGTGTGTGTGTGTGTGTGTGATTTTTTTGAAGCAGGGTCTCACTAGATCAGGTGGCCTTGAACTCAGTATGTATCCCAGTCTGGCCACAAGCTTACAGAAAATCCTCCCAGAGCTTCTTAAGTCCCGGAATTGTATGTGCCACCATGCCCGGCTCATATGTTTAATCTCCCTCCCCCTCTTCCCCTCCCTCCTCCCTCTTCCTCCTCTTCCTCCCCTCCCGCTTCTCCTCTGCCTCCTCCTCCTCTTCCCCTCTCCCTTCCTTTTGACTTTTGAGACAGGTCTTGCTGTGCAGTTCAGGCTAGACTTCATCTTACTTTGCGGCCCAGGGCCAGTCTCAAACTTGCAGCAATTCTGCCTCAGCCTCCTGAGTGGCAGGATTGTAGGCATGTGCCACCATACTTGGCCTGTTTAATTTCTTAAAGGAAAAGAATGACATCTAGAAAGGTGGAAATAGAATGACAGTGTTTAATGTACAGATAATTTGGTTTATTTAGTGACTGAGTAGACTAGAGTTGTTTGTTTTTCCCATTTTATCATACCATGTCTGAATAAATCCTATAGGATTTATTTCTTGGGAAATAGTTTCTTGATCTGTATAGAATAGACTTCTGTGATTATCACATTTTGATCTATGACTTTTGCCATTATATTCAACTAGTAGGCCTCATCATTTTTTATTTTTAAGACTCCCTGTGTAAATTCAAGCTAGTTTGAAACTAGCAGTCCTGCTGCAGGCTCCCTAGTGCTAGGGTTACCAGCAGGTACCAACATTCCCTGGTGCCTCAGTGTTTTTCTTTCTCTTTCTTTTATTTTAATTCTTTTTTTTTTTTTTTCCAAGAATTTTTTATTTATTTATTTTTTTCTTGTTTCAGAACCTTTGTTTCTTTATTCACTCATTTTTATGACCGGCTCAGCCTGCCCCGAGGGCAGGGTTGGCGCAGCATGTGGTGCCGGGGATCGAACCACAGTCCCTGAAGCCGCCCAAGCTTTCCTAAGCAGGCGCTTTAGACCACTGAGCCATCCCGCCAGGCCCCCCTCAGTGTTTTTCTATAAAGTTATCTCCAAGAACCTTTAGAAACCTCTGAATCATGACTTAAATGCATGTTTTTCATAGTAGAGATGTACTTTTTCCACTTGATTGCTAGGGCATGAGTTCTGTTCTTGGCTGTTTCCTGATTTCCTGACTAGTTCTTTCCCTGTATCTTGGGATTTTCCACATTAGAAAGCTACTTCGGGCCCGGTGGGATGGCTCAGTGGTCTAAAGCGCCTGCTTGGGGAAGCTTGGGTGGCTTCATGGACCACGGTTCAATCCCCGGCACCACATGCTGCGCCAGCCCTGCCCTCGGGGTGGGCTGAGCTGGCCATAAAAATTAGTGAATAAACAAACAAAGGTTCTGAAACAAGAATAAAAATAATAAAATAAAAATTAAAAAAAAAATAGAAAGCTACTTCTTTTCATCTATACTCTCGGTGAGCTCTTATTATATAATTTCCTCATATACTGACAGGTCAGTGATTTATCTTCCCGAGCTTCTAGACTCCTGTCCTGCCTTTTAGTGTCTAGATTTGACTTCCTTAATGAACATCTCAAGCATAACAGAAATTGAGCTATTGCACCCTTAATCTAAACTTGGGTTTACATACATAGCTTTCTACATCTAAGGTATTGGCTGCTATATCCTTGAAGTTATTAAAGCCCAAAATGTCATTATGATCCTTGTTTTTACTTTCCCTTATAATCTCATACACTGTTTGTAAATCTGTTGGTGAATCCTCCAAAATCTTACCAGCAGGTTTATTGTTACTACTTCGATCCAGAGTCCATTGTCTTGCCTGGTTGGTGGTGGTAGTCTTACCCCTCCTTGCTACTCAGTTTACCCTACTTGAGCTAATTTGTACATCAGAATGATATACCACCCCCATCTCAAACAGATAAAACATGGGGTCTGGCAGGATGGCTCAGTGGTCTAAAGCACCTGCAGGTAGCTGCAGGGAC
The DNA here is from genome assembly GCA_004027025.1 of Myocastor coypus. NCBI lineage: Eukaryota > Metazoa > Chordata > Mammalia > Rodentia > Myocastoridae > Myocastor > Myocastor coypus. Next base: position 20,275 of record PVJA010006479.1, read on the forward strand.
CGCGGTTCAATCCCCGGCACCACATGCTGCGCCAGTGCTGCCCTCAGGGCAGGCTGAGCCGGCCATAAAAATAAATAAACAAAAACAAAAAAAACACAAATAGATAAAACATTCAAACCCCTGCTGTAGGGGCTTGGCAGTATGGCTCAGTGGTCTAAAGCGCCTGCTTAGGAAAGCTTGGGTGGCTGCAGGGACCACGGTTCGATCCTTGGCACCACATGCTGCGCCAGCCCTGCCCTCAGGGAATGCTGAGCCAGCCACAAAAATAAATAAACAAACAAATGTTCTGAAACAAGAAAGAATAAAAATAAATAAAATTCTTTTAAAAAAACACAAAAAACCCTGCTCTACCACTGACTTCCCATTTGGTTCAAAGTTAAGCTAGCAATAATGTTACTTCTAATTATCCCCCTGTAACTAGTTGCCAGAGTATACTTTGTATACAATGAGACAGTAGTGGTGGCTTATCTGTGGTTCATATGTCAATTGAAATATGAAAAGATAGCAAAAACAGCAGATATAATAGGTGAGACTGGGTATTCATAAAGTAGTATTCATTTTTCTATTGGGTATAATGTACATTAAGTATATGTCTATGCGTAAATGTCAACATTTAGGCTTTGGAACTGGAATTTGATGAACAAAACGTAAAAATGTTTGTTGTTGAGGACCTGAGGGTGTAGTTCAGTGTCACAGCAGCTGCCTGTCAAATGTGAAGCCCCACTTCCTGGGATGGATGGGTGGATGGATGGATGGATGGATGGTGCTCAATTCCTGGTATGAATGGATCAGGCAGGAAAGCAGGCAGATAGACAGAAGAGAGGAATAGGTCTCACAGACATTGAGCAATTTGAGGCACCTGTGCTTGAAAATAATAAATTAATATTTCTGTCGCTTGTCTGTTTTCACTTTCCCTGGCTTAGCTCTAGACTTGCAGAATAAGCATTTTTCACACAGGCTATCTAGTTGGTGGTTAAGCTGTGACATACGTTGTTAGTCACCAGACAAACACAAATTAAAATCCCAATCCTAATAGCACTGTATTATACCTGTAAACATATGTAGCTTATATATATATATATATATATATATATATATATATATATATACACACACACACATATATACACACACACCTACACACACATATATGGAATATATATGTATATATATACATGTATGGAAATATATTTCACCTGCTTAATATATACTTTTGAGAATGTATTCTAAAAATATAAATTGAAATACTACATATTAAAAGCATGCTGTTGACATAAACATGAGATTTTTTTATAGACTTTTTTTGAGTTACAGTGACCAGACACAAGAATATGTATGATTCATTTCCTTGAAATGTAGAATATTTTAAAACTAGTTTATGGTGATAAGATAGTACTTGGGGGTAGGTAGGAGTTGTGAAGGAAAATGAGAATGAGATGTTTTAGTGCTTGAAATACCATACATTTTGTCTGGGTGTGATGACACACACCTATAATTCCAGCACTTGAGGAGTCTGGGATAGCAGGAACATTACAAGTTTGAGGCCAGCCTGAACAACAGAGTGAGACCTATCTCAAAAAACTAAGAAAGCCAGCTTAGTGGCACAGTACTTGCCTGGCTAGCACAGGATCCTGAGTTCCATTTCTAGTACAGGGGGGAAATAGTCATAATAGCCCACCAGCACAAAGTCTGTCCAGCAAGAACAAGGTCCTTAGTTCAATTCCTAGTACAAAAAAAAAAAAAAAGAAAGAAAAATAATCTACATTTTGATGTAGGTGGTGGTTACATGAGAGGATATATATGAAAAAAAATCTACCTGGCAGTGCAGCATCTTACTCTACTTATTTCTTAGTAGATTGTAACAACAAAAAAAGGTTACTGTTTTCAGTAAATAGCATTCAGTATTTTAATTCTTTTTTGTGGGACCAGGTTTGAAACTCATGACCTTGCACTTGCCAGGCAGGCACTTGTGCCATGGAGCTATCTCCCTGGCCCCAACATTTTATTTTATTTTATTTTTTTGAGACAAAGTCTTACTACACAGTTCTGGCTAGCCATGAGCTCACTTTGTAATCCAGGGTAGTCTTGAGCTTACAGTTTATCTTCTGCCTCAACCTTATTGATTGAGTATTCGTATTACAGATGTGTGCCACACCTGGCTATCATTCAGTATTTTGAATGAGTGTGGATTATTAACCATCTCTAAGATCTTAACAAAGCATAATTTATTAATGAATATTCTACATAGTTTAGGCCTAGCAAGTTCTTGCTTTTCGGTGGGGGGCAAGAAGGTCTCACGGTGTAGTTTAGGCTGGGCTGGAACTCATTCATGTATCCCAGACTAGCATTTAATTCAAGGCAATGCTCCTGCTTTAGCCTCTGAAGAACTGGGATTACAGGTGTACACCACCATACCTGGAGTGAATTGATTTTTAAGCAGCCGGGTAAATTAATTATTTTTTTGAGACAGGGTCTCCCTATGTAATTCAGGATGGCCTTGAACTCACTTTTGTAGTCAAGGCTGGTCTTGAACTCACAGCAATCCTCCTGCCTCAGCCTCCCAAGTGCTGGGATTACAGGCATGCGCCACCACACCTGGCTGTGAATTAATTATTGATTAGAGAATTGGCCAGAATTTGTTTAGTGAAGGTAAATTTATGAGGGTACACAAATTATCCACTGTTAACATTTTACAGTTTTGCCTATTGGCAAAGTATCTATTTTAACATACGAATCTGGTTTTATACACTGAACCTAAAAATCTCTGCAATCTATTTTTCCTCATTACTTGGAAAAAGAAAAATAAGTAGAGTTAAAACACATGTTTTATAGAATGTGATTTAAAAAAAAAAAAAAACACTCCCAGGTGTGGTGGTGCATGCCTGTAATCCGAGCACTTCGGTGGCTGAGGCAAGATCAGTATGAGTTCAAGACAAGCCTGGGCTACAAAGGTGAGCTCAAGGCAGTCTGAACTTCCTAGCGAGACCCTGTCTCAAAAAGACAAACAAACATTTTTACATAGAAATTTAGAAATCTAACCATATACACAATTGTAGCATGTCAATCCTATGACATTTTACTTGAGTGGGAGTATAACAATAATTGATATGACATTAGAAGTAGGACACATTGAAAAAACCAGAATAACAGGCATTCCAAGCATGGTTTTAGTATTACATTGCTGTCTTCAGTATCAAAAATGTATTGGAGGGGCCTGGCAGGATGGTTCAGTGGTCTAAAGCGCCTGCTTAGGAAAGCTTAGGTGGCTGTAGGGACCGCGGTTCAATCCCCAGCACCACATGCTGTGCCAGCCTTGCCCTCAGGGCAGGCTGAGCCCGCCATAAAAATAAATAAATAAACAGAAGTTCTGAAACAAGAAAAAAAAAAATGTAAAAATAAATGTATTGGAGACTCTTAGGATCATTGTCTATAAATCTTCCCATGTATGTATAAGCACATTGTTTTGCCCTTGCCACATTTCCTAACTTTTCTGCTTGCTGCCTCTTCATTGTTTAATCCTTACTGGGATTTATTAGAATATCAATGACTGATGGAAAATGCCAGTTCAAAGTGTTTGCCTGGCAAGCAGAAGGGCCTTAGTTCAGGGGGGGGGCGGGCAGAGAAAAAGAAAAGGAAGGAGGGAAATATTGGTTCCATGTTATGTCTAAGGCATTTGGTATTCAGAAAGACAATGATGTTAAGCTGAAGTCCCTATGCTCTAGAGTAATAGTATCACTAAGTTTCTCTTCTAGTGTTAACTTAAGTTTGCTCACCAAAAAATTAGAGAGAATGAAGGACTACAAACATAGCCAACATTTTGGCCCTAGCCCTGGTAGGTCAGTGAGGACTCAGAACATAAGAAAACATGTACTATAACATCCTAGAACTCAGTGGTGTCCCAGATTTTCTGTTCAAGGAGATCATGGCACCACAGAGGAAAGGAATCAGTGGTGTACAGTGTGCTTAAGGAGAGTCACCTAGAAAGAAAACATTCTCTCAGGCTTTCACAGAGAGCAAATTGGTCAAGTAATGGCTGTGACTCATCCAGGTGGCTGACACTGACAAAAGTTCTACAAAACGCTATACATGGTTTCATGGTAAATCCTGGCGGGGGGGATATGACTGACCTTGGCAGATACAAAAGTTACATTTTTTGTTATATTTGCTTTAACTTGGTCTTAGCCATCCAGCAGAAAAGTTTAACCATGAGGTATAAAAAGTAAAGCCAGATTGATATACTGAGCTGTAAATGACTCAAGTTGACAGCATCTGACATTGGCAGTTCTGCTGCTGATAATCCACTACTGTTATGGAATATTGGACTATACATACAACTACTTTCCCTTGGTTCTATGAGAAGAAATATTTGTACTAATAGTGTTTAGAAAAGTTATCATGTCTGCATCTTACACGCTGAACAACTGTTATGAAGACAATCTGCATTGTATTAATGTGGCTGTCCTGATGTGTTTTGAAACTACCTCATTTCTTATTAAAATTAATAAAATTAAAGAAAAAACGCTTCTTGGTTGTCACATTAGTAAATTCTAATTGAGTTTTGAAGACTGTCTCACAATGTAATTGAGGCTGGCCTTGAACCCACTATGTAGTCTAGGCTGGCTTCAAGCTTGTGGTGATCCTCCTGCTTTACTCTTCCTCACTGCTGGGTTACAGCTATATATTGCCATTCATAGCTAGTGAAGCTTCAAGTTTGTTTGTTTGTTTGTTTGTTTGTTTAAATCCCTGTAGGATCAAGGATCAAATTCAGGACCTTGTGCTTGCCAGGCAAGTGCTTATGCCACCAAATTATATCCCCAGCCCTGTGTTCAACATATTAAAATACTGCATTTGTTTCTTTTCAACCAGCAGATATTAATGGTTTACAACATCCTATAAAACAGTTTACTGTGACAATTTTTGAGTATGATAAGTACAGTGATTTTTTGTTTGGAGATTATTTGGGCTGAAGTTGTAGCTCAGTGGTACATTGCTTATCTGTCATGCACAAGACCCCATGTTTGATGCCAGCATTATGTGCAGGGGGACTTGTGGGAATTAGTGTGAACTGAATATAAACTTAAGGCTCCTAATCATTTCTGTTCAGTCTTGAAGGCAAACAATTCTTTTATTTTTATTTTTATTTTATTTTATTTTATTTTTTTCTTGTTGCAGAACTTTTGTTTGTTCATTTATTTTTATAGCCGGCTCAGCCTGCCCTGAGGGCAGGGCTGGTACAGCATGTGGTGCCGGGGATCGAACCACGGTCCCTGCAGCCGCCTAAGCTTTTCTATAAGCAGGCACTTTAGACCACTGAGCCATCCTGCCAGGCCCCTTTCAATGTATTTTAATATAGGGTCTACAGGGTTTCACTACATAGATCTGACTCATAGTGATTCTCTTGTTTTCATCCTCTCAAGTTCTGGGATTGCAGGTGGGCACCACCATGCCCAGTCTCAGTTGCCATCTCAGTGCACCCCGGGGGTGGGGCCAGCCAAGGATTGAATCCCAGCTGCTGTGCTCTGCCTAAGCAAGCATTTTAGTCCGTTGAACTGTCTGGCGGCTTTCCATCCTGACTTTAGTAGTAGTTCTGAGGGGACAGCAATGTTTGTTTATGCTCTTTTGGTCTGTCAATAGTGGTCTGATTGCTGGACTAGTTTATAAACTAGGAGCAAAGCTTATATGGGCCTGAAAACTCAAATATGAAAAAAGAAAAAAAAAGATTGGCCCTGGGAGTAGCCAGGGGCATGTAAAGAACCCATATGAATGTCCTCTTTAAAGAGAGAAAAAATTTTGGCTTAAAATATTTTCCTTTATGTTAGCTGTCAACAAATGTCATTGATATACTGTGGGTATTTCTTGCAATATAAACCCATGACCCCCCTTTTTCCTGGTGAACTTTAGCCTAATTTTTATTATAACAAATATTACAACCCCCTAAAAAAATTTACATCCCAATGTTCAAACAGGTTGTAGCAGTTTTGAAATGGAGTTGAATACAAACTGAATAAAATTCATCTAACAGATATTTCCACCTAAGATTGTGGGAGCTCGAGCCTTTTGCATGGGTAGTTTCTTGATTTTTGAAGTGCTAACCCCAGAGGTCTGTAGTGGTTGCATCTTCACAATAGGAAGACATTGCATATAGAGAAAGAAAATTTAACTAACCAATGAATTGCTAGGCAAGAATATCCCCCCCCCCCCCATACTGAGGGCAAAACGATAGGGTCTCTTTAATGCCTGGCAAGTGATCTGATACTGAATAGTGTTCCCATAACTTTATGTTATGTTATGTTATTTATTTGTTTTTTTTTTTTTTGCTTTTTGAGACAGGGTCTCGCTATGCAGTTGAGGCTGGCCTTAAGCTCACTTTTGTAGTGCAGGCTGGTCTCGAACTAGCACCAATCCTCCTGCCTCAGCCTCCCAAGTGCTGGGATTACAGGCGTGAGCCACCACGCCCGGCTATTTATTTGTTTTGCGGGACTGGGGTTTGAACTCAGACCTTGCATTTGCCTGGCAGGCACTTGTGCCACGGAGCTATCTCCCCAGCGCCCCCTTAACTTTTTTTTTTTTTTTTGGGTCGTTTTGAGGCAGGGTCTCACTATGCAGTTCAGGCTGGCCTTGAGCTCACTTTTGTAGCCCAGGCGGGTCTCAAACTTGCACCGATCCTACTGCCTCAGCCTCCCAAGTGCTGGGTTTACAGGTGTGCGCCACCATGCCTGGCCCCGCCTTAACTTCAAAACAAATTTTTTGTTTGAGCTGGGCATGGTGATGTATGCCTGTAATCCCAACACTTGAGAGGGTGAAGCAGAAGGATTACTATGAGTTCCAGGCCAGCCTGGCATATATATAAGGAAGTTCAGGGCCAAACTGCACTACATACTGAAACTTTGTCTCAAAGAAAACTATAAATGGGACAAAGTTTTCTTTTGAGATATTCCAGCTAACATACACAAGCTAGTTTAAACTTGGGATCCTCCTCTCTCAGCCTTCCAAGTAACTGGGGTCCAAGATAGCAAAGATACCTGTTGAACCACACATATACCAATCCCTACCCCTACTCACCCCTCACAGGAGATTGAGCCCAGGGTTTTCTCATGGAGCTATATCCTGTCTCATTTTTAAATTTTAAGGAAGCCATAAGTTGCCTTGGCTGAACTCAAACTTGTGATCCTCCAGCTACTCCTGGCTCTCCCTTCCCCTTTTTTTTTTTTCCCCTTTTCCCTCCCTTCTCCACCTTTCTCTCCCTTTTTATCCCCTCCCTTCCTCTTTCTGTAGTTGTGAAAACAAATAGTGTAAACCTTATTGTCCTATTTTTGTGTTTCCTTTTATTATCATTATTATTATTGTTGTTGTCTTTTTGAGACAGGGACTCATTGTGCAGTTCTGGCTGGCCTTGAGCTCACTTTTGTAGCCCAGGCTGGTCTCCAACTCGCACCGATCCTCCTGCCTCAGCCTCCCGAGTGCTGGGATTACAGGAGTGCCCCACCACTCCCGGCAGTGTGTTTCCTTTGATTTAGACAGTTCGACTATAGATAGGTTTTTTTTTTTTTTTTGGTGGTACCAGAGATTGAACTTGGACTTTGCACTTGCTAGACAGATGCTTATGCTACTGAGCTATATCCCTGGCTCTATAGATTGTGTGTGTGTGTGTGTGTGTGTGTGTGTGTGCGTGCGCGCGCGCGCACAGAGTCTCAATATGCAGCTTGGACTTGTAGTGATCCTCCTGATTTCTCCCTCCCTAGTGCTGGGATTACAGGTGTGCACCACCATGCCCTGATTCCCATCGCTGGCTCAGGGTGTGGGGCCAGCGCAGCATGCGGTGCCAGGGATCAAACCCTGGACCCTGTGCTTACCTAAGCAAGTGCTTAGTCTGCTGAGCTGTACTTCCAGCCCTTGATTTTGTTTTGAAATAAGATTTTACCATGTAGTTCAGGCTGGCTTTGAATTCACTGGGTTGTTCAGGATCCATCCTGCCTCATTGCTGTGTGTTACCATACTTAGCTTGGCCCAGGCAGTTTTGTCAAGTATCATAAAGACATTTGGAGTGCTGCTCTCTTTGGGGCACAATTTTCAAGATTAACCACTTGGGTGTTGTGTTGGTGTGTTTTGAAATCATTTGTCTTGTGCAAAAGCCATTCTGCTGAGCTTAATTTGGAAGAGCAGAGCTAAGGGGTTGTGGAAGAAAAAGCCAAAGTTTGTCTTGTTTTTAATGTGTATGGTTGAATATGTTAAGTGAGTTTATATTGCTGTGCATTCATTGTTTGGAACTCTTCATTTTACAGCGCTGAAACTTCCCTTTCCCCTGTTCCCTCTCCTCTTTCCGCTTTCCGCTTTCCCCTTTCCCCTTTCCCCTTTCCTTATATGTGTGTTTTAGATAGTTTTCCTATTTTAGGCTAACCTCAGACTCACAGTGATCCTCCTGCTTTAGCCTCCTGAGGTACTATGTAACATTTGCCATTTTATGTCTGCTCTATTTCACTTAACATTCTGTCTTTAGGGTTTATCTCCGTTGTAGTCTGTCAGTACCTCCTCCCACCACCATGACCTTTGGGAATTGAATGCATAACTGGTCTTCACATTGAGCTATGTATGGCTTCAGCCCTTTTTTATTTAGAGAGAGTTTCACCAAATTACTCTGCTGGGCTCAGACTCTCTCCCTCAGCCTTCCAGTGTATTCACATTGAAGGTGTGGGGCCTAAGGCCTCAGGCATGTTAGGTAGGTACTCTGCACTGAACTCCACAGAATCCTTTAAAGGCTAAATAATATTGCATTGTATATGTGTGCAAAAGCTAGGCATTTTGTTTGCCCATTCCTGTATTGATGGAAACTTACTATTTTGCTGTTAATGGCCATTGTGAATAATGGTGCTGTGAACATATATATACGAATAACTGAGTTCCTGCTTTCAATTTTTTCGGGGATATATTTAGAAGTGGAATGGTTGGGAATGGAATAGTTGGATCGCATCAGTACTATACTTGATTTCATGAGAAACTGTCATTTCCCCTATATAGTGTTTGTCCCATTTTTGTATGTGTGTAAAATATACAGAGGTTAGACTTTCTCACATCCTAGGTGAACCCTAATTTCTGAGTTCTTTGGTTTGTTTTTGTTTTTAAATAGGTGTATTAGGCCATATCATAACTGTGGTTTTGTTCTGCATTTTCCTAATGAGTTGTGATAAACCTGTTTTCATATGCCCAACCATCGCTTAGCTGTCTTTGAAGAAATGTGTTTGAGAACTTCCATCCCCATACCAGTAATCAGCAAGCCCAAGGCTTTACTCTTTTTTTGTTGTTATTTAGGGTGGGTTTTCTGGTTTTTGTTCTCTTAGACAAGGTCTTACTGTGTAGTTCAAGCTGATCTGTAATTCCCTATGTTGGGTACAGGAGATAACTACATAGCATTAAGTGCCTGTGATTCCCAGTACCCAACAAAACAACTTCCAATGTAGCCCAGGCTGCCCTTGAAGTTGCTGCAGTCTTCCTGCCTCAGCCTCTTTTACTCATTTTAGCAAGCATTCTACCACTGAATTATGCACAACTCCTACCCTTCTGCATTTTAAAATCTTTTTTTTTTTTTCTTCTTTTTTTTTTTAATTGGATACAGGGTCTCACTAGGATTACAGGCATACACCACCACACTTGGTTTTGGGGTCAGTATCCCAAGCTCTGGTTCTGGGGCCTGCACAGCATGCATGCAGTCCTGGGGATTAAATTCGGGTCTTTGAGTTTGCCAGGCAGGTGCTTAAACCGCCCTCACCAGCCCCCCTTTTTTTGTTTTATTAATGATTTGTATGGGTTCTTAAGATTCTGGATTAGTCATTTATCAAATAATGTGATTTAAAATATTTTCTCCACATTATATGGGATGTATTTTGTATGTGTGTGCATGCAGCTTTCTGAAAACAAGGTCTCACAAAGTAGTGCAGACTGACCTTGAGCTCATGTTGTAGCCCAGGTTGTTGGTCTTGAACTTGCAGTGATCCTCTTGCCTCAGCTTCCTGGGTGCTTGGGTTACAGGCATACACCCCGCACCCAGTTACATGGGTTGTATTTTAAGTATTAATTTAATTTTAACATAGCCATTATCTCCACTTTCTAGTTCTTGCACCTTTTATATAACCAAGAAGTCATTGCCAAATCTAGTCTCATGAAACTTTTCACCCATGTTTTCTTCTGGTTTTAGCTCATACTTATAGGGCTTTTACCCATTTTGAATTGATTTAAGTGTTCACTGCTTTGGCGAGCTGTATAATAATAGCTTTGTAGTTAGGAAGGAGTTGTCAAGATGTACAATAAGGGCTGACCAGATGGCTCAGCTGATTAAAGGGCCTGTTTAAGCAGACACAGAGACTGGGTTCAATCCCTAGTATATCATGCTGGCCCCATGATCAGGAGAATCACTATAAGTTAGATCTGTATAAGACCCTGTAGGCCATGCACTAAATACAAATAAAATAGAAGTGTTTTATATGCCTTCATCATTTTTAATGTAAAATAACTTGTGAATGTGTTTAATAGCTTAGGGGGCTGGGGAGATAGTTCTGAGGCACAAGTGCACTGCCTGGCACAAGTGCAAGGTTGTGAGTTCGAACCCCAGTCCCACAAAAAAAAAAAAAGTTTTAGTAAGAACTTTTTAGTGAGATTTTTATTTACTGTTCAAACATATTTCATTGGAAAAGAATTTATTGAAGCTTATCTTAAAGATTCAATAATTTGGGGCTGGGAGATAGCTCAGTAGAATAAGCACTTGGCTGGCAAACATAAGGACCTGAGTTCAAGCCCCAGTCCCACCAAAAAAAAAAAAAAAAGATTCTATAATGTAAGATTTTGTTTAATGCCATAAATTTTTTAATTAGGCTTCTTTAAAACTGTGGATAGAAGGGGCCCTGCGGGATGGCTCAGTGGTCTAAAGTGCCTGCTTGGGAAAGCTTGGGCGGCTTCAGGGACTGCGGTTCGATCCCCGGCACCACATGCTGTGCCAGCCCTGCCCTCGGGGCAGACTGAGCCGGCCATAAAAATGAGGGAATAAACAAATAAAGGTTCTGAAACAAGAAAAATAAAATAAAATAAAATAAAATAAAAATTAAAAAAAAAAAAAGCTGTGAATAGGGGCTGGAGCAGGCTCAATGGTACAAGTGCCTGCCTGGCAAGTGCAGGATCATGAGTTCGAATTCTGGTCCCGATAAATAAACAAACAAACTGTGGGTGGTCTAACGTGGCATTGTGGCATATGCCTATAGTCTAGGCAGGAGGATTGACAACAGTTTTAGGCTGGGCTGAGTTTAATGCTGGCCTGAATTTCATAACAAGGTCCCATGTCAAAACACCAAAAACAGCCGGGCGTGGTGGCGCACGCCTGTAATCCCAGCACTCGGGAGGCTGAGGCAGGAGGATCGGTGCGAGTTCGAGACCAGCCTGGGCTACAAAAGTGAGCTCAAGGCCAGCCTGAATGGCCATTGGGTTACTAAGTAACCATTTTAAATTGCTGGGTTTAGTGGGGCCTGTGGGAGTAATCCCAGTACTCTAGAGGATCGTTGGAGTTCGAGACCAGTTTGGGCTACAAAGTGAGCTGGAGATCAGCCTGCACTATTCAAGGCCAGTCTGAACTGCATAATGAGACCATGTCTCAGAAGACAAAACCAAAAACCCTATGCATAAAAAAAAATTTGTCCCTATTCTGCTGATACTGTTGGACAGTTTTTTTATATCTTTAAACATTCTCTCTCTCTCTCTCTCTCTCTCTCTCTCTCTCTCACACACACACACACACACACACACACACACTCACTCTTTTTTTGGTCCTGAGAATTGAGCTCAACATCTTGTACTTGCAAGGTAGGCACTTGTGCCCCTGACCCTCTAAACATTCTCTTTGAAATTGCTCATATATATCATGAAATTAGAATAATAAACTAGTCATGGCGATGCATGTCTGTAATGCCAGCTCTTTAGGAGCCTGATACAAAAGTATAAATTTTGAGTCTCATCTGTGTAACATTGTTAAGATTCTGTCTGAAAAAATAAAAAATGAGGGCCAGGTAAGGTCGCATATCCCTATAACTCCAGCATTTAAAAGGCTAGAGGCTGAGGCAGGAGAATTGCTTGGAGTTTGTGGCCAGCCTGGACCACATAGTGTGTTCAAGTCCATCCAACTCTGTAGTAAGACCCTATCTGAAAAATCCGAAGAAAAAAGATAAACGACCAGGTACACACCTGTAATCTCACCACTGGGGAGGCTGAGGCAGAAGGATTGGTATGGATTTGAGGCTGGCCTGAAGCTCATTATAAGACCCTGTCTCAAAAAGCTGTAAGTAAACAAAAAAATGGAGGTTGAGTGTATAGTTCAGTGCAAAAGCTCTAGGCTCTATCTCCGTGTGTGTGTGTGTGTGTGTGTGTGTGTGTGTGTGTGTGTGTGTGCACGCACGCGTGCATGTGTGTGTGTGTGCATGCATGCATATATATATGATTTCAAAGTTGGCAGGTGGTGCATGCCTATAATTCCAGCACTCAAGACACTGAAGCAAGAGGATCAGGAGTCTAAGGTAAACCTGCCTTTACAAAACAAGTCTCAGGTCAGTTTGAACTGCATTGCAAGAACTGCTGAGAAAACAGAAAGAGCCAGACTTCGTGTTTCATGCCTGCAATCCTAGAACTCAGGCAGCTGTGGCAGAAGGGTCTCTACAAGTTTGAAGCCAGATGTTGTGAAATCAAGACCAGTCGGAATTACAGTTGATACCCTGTCTCCAAAAAAAAAGCATTGAATTTGACTTACATTGTTGACTGACTTTGTTGTTTTAGAGCTCCCTATCCTAAAAGACTATGACTTGTCTTAACTATATTAGAACTGTTTGTTGAAAATTGCTTGTGTAGGGGCCAGTGAGATAGCTCAGTGGTCTAAAGCACCTGCTTGGGCAAGCTTAGGCAACTATAGGGACCGAGGTTCAATCCCCTGTACCACATGCTGTGCCAGCCCCACCATCAGGCAGTCTGAGCTGGGCAAAACATAGATACTTATTTTTAAAAAAATAATTGGGGCAGGATGGCTCAGTGGTCTAAAGTGCCTGCTTAGGAAAGCTTGAGTGGCTGCAGGGACCGTGGTTCGATCCCTGGCACCACATGCTGCGCCAGCCCTGCCCTCAGGGCAGGCTGAAACGGCCATAAAAATAAATAAACAAAAGTTCTGAAACAAGAAAAAAAAGTTGCTTATGTAACCTTTGAGAAAGTTTAAAATGTTTCTGACTTCTTACTCTTATTTCAGAATTAGGCATTCAAGGGCTGGTGAGATGGTTTTGTGGTCTAAAACGCCTGCTTAGCAAAGCTTAGGCAACTGTAGGGACTGCACTTTGATCCCCGGCACCACATGCTGTGCTAGCCCCAACCCCAGGGCAAGCTGAGCTAGCCATAATACAAGAAAAAAAAGCTATTCAACTACATAAAACTACATAGCTGTGTGAAAGTCCTTTACAAGTACTATTTTTAAGCACTAACTTAGCATTTCACCAAATTTTTGAAAGCCACAAGAATTTTTTCCCAAGTCTAACAGTTCATTAAAGTATGCTCTTTTTTTTTTTTTTTTTGCAGGACTGGGGATTGAACTCAGGTCCTTGTGTTTGCTGAGGAAGTGCTTATTCTACTGAGCTATTTTCCCCAGCCCCCTCGTTAAAGTATAAATTGATAAAAATAACTTTATTCCAAGAAAATTTTGAAGAACAATTTTGTTCTTAATACTTGAAAATATTAACTATGGATATGGTAGTCATTTGAAGGATAGGTACCCTATCCTTGGAATAGGATAGGCTAGTCTTTGTGACTTGCACTTCACAGTTGATTGGAGCACTGTCAAATACTGTAGTATTAATAGGTGAAAAGATGTTTTTAACATGAATGCAAAGAATCCTTCCTAGATAAGTAGGATTACCATTTTATATGTAAATACTTTAAAAATATCTACTTTCTTTATAAATATACTTAGAGGGATGATGTATTTTAATTATTTGAGATAAAGTCTCATGTTGTCCAGACTGGGCTCAAACGTGAGATATTCCTGCTTCAGTCTCAGAGTGTTGGTATTATAGGTGTATGCCACCACTCTTGGTTTTATTTACTTTAAGTAGAAAGCCTATCCTGTTTCAGAATGTTATGGGATGATTGCAAACTTTTGGTAGTATTTTAGTACTATTAGGTGATTGAGACTGGGACTGGGTGTGGTGGCACTCACCTGTAATCCCAACTGTTTGGAGGCTGAACATCGGCGGATCACTGTGAGTGCGATCTACATAGTAAGACCCTGTAGACCCTGTCCTAAATACTAAAAAAGAAAGAAAAAAAGATGATAAAAAGTAAGTTGGTGAGCTGGGTATGATGGCACACCTCTGTAATCTCAGCATTCTGCAAAATTTAAGGCAGGAGAATCCGAAGTCTAAACTCAGTTGATGCTGTTCAATTACTGAGACTTGTCTCAAAATGTTGGAAGGGCTGAAAATATATCTTAGTGTAAAAGCCATGAGTTCAGTCTCCGGGACCAGGGAAAAAAAGAGAACTTAGTATAGTCTAACAGACTGATAAAGCTATTGCAAACTGACAGAAAATTCATTTGGAATAGATTGGGTTTACTTTATCATAATGTATCTGACTTGGAGGCAGATATTATTTCCAAACCCCCATATAGAAGGAAGGGGATTTGGAAGATGAACCAGGTGTGATTGCATACTCTTGTAATCCAACAACCTGAGATGAAGAAGCAAGAGGATCACCCTGAGTTTGAGACCAGCCTGAATTGAGACTAGTCTTGAAAAAACACAGAGAGAGAAAAGAGAAATTAGTTTCTGGTGGCCCGGCAGGATGGCTCAGTGGTCTAAAGCGCCTGCTTAGGAAAGCTTGGGCGGCTTTAGGGACCACGGTTCGATCCCCAGTACCACATGCTGCGCCAGCCCTGCACTCAGGGCAGGCTGAGCCAGCCATACAAATAAATAAATAAACAAAGTTCTGAAGCAAGAAAAAATTAAAAAAAAAAGAGAGAAATTAGTTTCACTTTATGGCCTGGGATGTAGCTCATTGTTGGGGTTCTTGGCTGGTATATGCATTGTCCAGGATTTATTTAATCGCTAGTATTGGGGGGAACATAGCATAAAGAAGAAAAACAAAATTCTAATAAATTTTCATTTTATCCAGAAAACATCCTCTTTGCTTTTGCCATTCAGAGATATTTTTAAGTGAGCTATTTTCCTATTTTATAACTTAGGGCAGCAGCAATGACTCTCCGCACAGTATTATTGTCGTTGCAAGCACTATTGGCAGCTGCAGAACCGGATGATCCACAAGATGCAGTAGTAGCAAATCAGGTAAGGTCACTGCTTTTGAAAAAGTTCTTCATACCTCTAGCTGTCTCTCTTTAGTGGTGTACTATATTAGCAGGAGTATCCTTTTCTGAAACTAAATTTGGAAATGGTTTTCTTCCTTGCAGTATGATTATTTTGTCAGATGTAATAATGAAAACTTAGCTTTGGATTTTAGACAGTAGATTAATTGAGTTCATGATCTTTTTCCTAGTATGTAAGTTTACAAATGCACAGTCAAGAATGCCAGTGTATATGCGTATATACCTCCTGTCCAGGCACTCTGATTGGAATTTTACTGCACACTATCACATGTGTATCCTTCTATCCCTCCAGTCAGCCCTGATCTCTTCAGGTATTAACCTTTAGTCACTTGCTGCTGTGGTACTGATGTGACAGAGTAGATTAACGTGACTATCTGATTTGTTAAACATAATATTTTTCAGTTTTGATCTTTATAATCAGTCAAAGACAAAAGATTAACAAATTATAGCCCAGCTGTCTTGTTTTGTAAATAATGTATAAAACAGCCATATTCAAATATTTGCTTTTCAAAAACAGTGACAACATTGTTTGCAAGGTTTAAATTAAAGATTGTCATTCCGTTTAGGAAGTCTTCTGCCAACCTGCTCTCTAAGCCATCGTTTTAGTGAGCATTCATTATTTTACTTAGTACCCCCACCTCCATTGTGTGGTAGTGGGGCCTTTGTACTCAGGAATGTTCCCAAGCCTTTCTGAACTTTTATTTTTCATTGATTGACTGATTGGTTGGTGGTTGGCTGTGACAGTGTCCCATTATACAGTCCAGGCTGGCCATTAATTTAAGATTGAGGAAGGTATCTTGAATCCTAAATGTTGAGATTACAGGTGTGTCCCACCATGCCTAACCCTTTTTAATTTTTATTTTGAGCTGGGTATGATGGCACATGTCTGTAATTCCAGTGCTTGGGAGGCTGAGGCAGGAGGATTGCTGTGAACTGGAGGTCTGCTTAAGCTATGATGAGTTCAAGGCCAGCCTGAATTACAGAGCAAGGCCTTGTCTCAAGAAACAAAACACAACAAAACAAAACATTTTTAAGCAGGATCTTGCTAAATTGCCCATGCTGGGCATGAGTTTGCCATTTTCTTACATCAGGCTCCCAGAGTGCTAGAATTATTCTTCTCTTCAGAGTTGTTCCATAATTTCTACATCATATTGGCTTTTTTTTTTTTTCTTAGTAATAGTTGACTGGGCTGGAGAGATAGCTCAGTGGTCTAAAGTGCCTGCCTAGGCAAGCTTAGGCAACTGCAGGAACAGCAACTGCAGGGACCTCAGTTCGATTTCCGGAACCACGTGCTGTGCCAGCCCCACCCCCAAGGCAGGCTGAGCTGGCCATAATGTAAATAAATAAATAAAGTTTAAAAAAAAAATAATAGTTGACTCTCCTGGCCTGTACAAGGAGCCCGAGCCAGGGAAGCCCTGGGGCCATACCCTCTGCCCTGAAAGCCACAGCTGCCCAAGGCACCTTTGGGATGTTCCATATCACCACTACAACCCCCAGATCCAGGAGAGGTTAACCCTTGATGACCAGGACAAGTGGGACCAGGCTGGGCTCGAACTTGTGATCCTCCTGCCTCTGTTTCTCAGTTCTGCGTTTATAGTGTGCCACCTCACCTGGCTCCTTTCTTAGTGTTTTTATTTGGCTATGAAGTTTTGCCAAAATGCCTACAGTGCTCAAATGTGCAATCCTTCCACCTGACTTTTCCTAGAGTTGCTGGGATCACCAGCCAATACAGACAGGATTGGTCTTTGTTTATTTATTATTATTATATTTTTGGTTTTTTGGGTTTTTGCAGAACTGGGTTCAAACTCATAACCTTGCATTTGCCAGACAGGCTCTTGTGCCATGGAGCTGTCTCCCCATTCCTGGCTTTTATTTTTAAACAGAGCCTAACTAAATTGCTTGCTGTAAATCAGGAATCCTCTTGTCCTGCCTCAGTCTCCTGAGTGGCTAGTATTACCCATTTGGTTTTGCTTATTTTTGTTTTTCTTGTTTTAGATAAGGGTCTCAGTGTGTAGCTTAGGTTGGCCTTGAATGCTCTGTGTAGCTCAGCCTACAATTTGACAAACCTGCTTGCCTTCCCAGTGCTGGGAGAATAGGTGTGTACCACCACACTTAGCTAATGCTTTTGTCTCAACCCCATCCCACCCATTTAAGTATTCCTCACATGGCCATTTGCAATCTTTATATTCTACCTCTCACCACAAGGCTGCCCTGTAGGATGGACAGTGTCTGGTATAGGTAGGGTAAGGACTGCATGGGTTTCCACCTAAGAACCCATAGTTACTTTATTTCAAATCAAGTAAGTAAGCAACTAAGTAAATAGGTTCTTGGGAGGCTGAGGCAGGAGGATTGGTGTGAATTGGAGACCAGCCTGGGCTACAAAAGTGAGCTCAAGGGCAGCCTGAACTGCATAGTGAGACTCTGTCTCAAAAACACTAATAATAGTAATAGTAATAATAATAATAATAATAATAATAATAATAATAATAATAATAAATAGGTTGGACTGTGGAACACAAAAGCAAATTGGACATTGCAGGGCTCTAGGTGAATGTTCCTTTGATAGTTCACAAAATTGCTAAAAATGAATGAGGAGCATTAAACTCCACAGATCTGTTTTATTGTTTTTGCCTTGTTTTTTTTCTTATTTAAGGCAGGGGTGTACAAGGCATTGTTATGTTACGTAGATTGACTCATTGTGATCTTTTTGTTTTCAGCCCCCTAAGAGCTGGGATTACAGGTGCAGGCTACCACACCCAGTCTGTCACCATCTCAGCATGCCCAGCCTGGGTGGAGCCCATTTTATTATTTATATGATGCCATTCCTATGTTAGTTTTGTGAGTCACAGCTTTTGGAGGTTTTCCTCTCTTTCCTATGTCTGTCATTCTTCCTCTGTGATTTGAATTGTGTACAAATCCAGTTACATATCTTTCAAGGCCTACTTTTTTTTGTTTGTTTGCATAGCACTGTAGACTAAACCCAGTGCCTTTACACTGAGCTACATTCCAGACCTTTTGTGTTTCTGTTGTTCTAATTTAGAGATAGGGTCCCACTAAATTAGCCTGAGTGCTGGGATTATAGGTGTGTACCACTACACCTGGTAGATTTCTTTTGGGGGGCTGGGGAGATAGCTATGGCACAAGTCTCTGCCTGGCAAGTGCAAGGTCATGAGTTCACACCCTGGTCCCACAAAAAAAAAAAAAAAAATGTGTGTGTGTGTATATATATATATATATATATATATATATATATATATATACACTTTTTTTTTTTTTTTTAAAGCTCAGCTCTCTCAAGATTGTATTTGTTTTTATTACCATCCTACTCTACTATGTATCTTCTGTAAGGAAACTTTCTCTTAGCAAATGTCTCTATCCATATCCTTTTAATTTCTTTGTTATTAATTTATATATTATTATTTAATGCTTTACTCATTCATATTGGGTAATCAGAAGGATGACCTGATTTTCAGATTTGATTTCATCTTTGATTGAGTTTCAATTTAGTTTTCTTTTAACATCTAAAGTAGTTCAGTAGTTATGGGGCCAGGGAGATGGCTCTGTGGCACAAGTGCCCACCTGGTAAGTGCAAGGTTGTGAGTTTGAACCCCGGTCCTGCAAAAAAAAAAAAAAAGTTCAGTAGTTTTGCTTGGTACCAAGAATAAACTCAGCACCTCTGTGTCAATGAACAATATCCCTGGCACATATATAAAGTTTTACTTTTTGAAAGTACTCTTAGTATGATTTCACGATCATTTCAAGACATAGTAAAGTTAGGACTTCCTTTGGTTTTCCATAACCTAATGGAGTTGTAGGAAAACAGCAACATATCTAGTTGTACTCTTAGGGTCGGGCATGGTAGTGCATACCTATAATCTCAGCACTTGGGAAGCTGAGGCAGGAGGATCAGTGTGAGTTCAAAACCAGCTTGGGCTACAAAAGTGAGCTCAAGGCCAGCTTGAACTGTGTAGCAAGACTTTGCCTCAAAAACACATACACAGAAAAAATAACTGTACTCTTGGTCTGGACTTTGGATAGGACTCTAATTGGTCACATTTCTTAGCTAATATACAATTTTATAGTAGTTCTATGTGAAGTTTGGCAGCAATTGTTGTCATTCCGTGTTGGGAATATCTCTTATAACTCACCTCACTTAATGTTAGATTTTTCCTCATTTCATATGTTAATTTTGGAGGTTAGAATTACATGTCTGTGCCAATGTTTTTGGAGGGTAGAGATAGAGTCTTGCTCAATCACGTCTACTCCCCAGTACAGTCCTATAACCTTAGCCCCACAGAGTGCAGCATGAATCCTGGCTGGATTGACTTTGTCTTTTATTTTATCAGTAGTTTGTGAATCAGTGCTTCACATTAACCAGGTTTGTCTTGAATAACAACACAGCTTGTTTGCAGTGGAAAGTTTATCGCATTTTATTTTCATTTACTTTTGAGCAGTTACTAGTCCTAGGGATTGAACTGATGGTGACAGCTTTGTGCTTGCTAATCAACACACACTATAACTGAACTATATGCCTGCAGCTCCAGGCCATCATATTTTCATATGCTTATTTAGAAAAAGCGGGGTCTTAACCAATTAAGAAGTGAGTTACTATATTGAATATTATAAAATATTACAATGTCAATTGATATCCCCCCCCCCCTTTATAGTACAAACAAAATCCTGAAATGTTCAAACAGACAGCTCGACTTTGGGCACACGTGTATGCTGGAGCACCAGTTTCTAGTCCAGAGTACACCAAAAAAATAGAAAACCTATGTGCTATGGGCTTTGATAGGGTAAGTACTTAACAGATTTATTTTGGGGTGTGTGTGGTGTGTATGTGTGTGATTTTTAAATTACCACTCCAAATCTGTGGCTGGGAAAAGTGGTTTAACAATATGAGAAAAACTCATTATGTAAATAAGTTTGTCTATTAAATCAGTACAGATTATTTTCCTTTTTATTCTAGTTATTGATATTATTAGCTTTTTACACACTGCAAGTACAGGGCAATGTATAGAAAAGAAACGTGATTTCTCAGTTTATTATCTTTTAAATGTTTCCTTGAGATTTGATTTTTTTGTTTGTTTCCTTTTTCTTTCTGCAGAATGCAGTAATAGTGGCCTTGTCTTCAAAATCATGGGATGTAGAGACTGCAACAGAATTGCTTCTGAGTAACTGAGGCATAGAAAGAGCTGCTGATAGTCAAGCTTGCCTCTTCTCCAGGAGCATCAACATCTGTTATTTTTAGGATTCTGCATAGATTTCTTTTAAACTGGCATTCTTGCCTAATGATGTTATCTAGGCAACCATTGGAGACTGAAAAAAAAAATCCCTGCTCTGTAAATAAAGCTAATTAAACATCTGTGTAAATTTAAAAAGGGGAAATACTTTTAATTTTTTTCCTTAATAGTGTAAAAATTCTTTGAGCTAAGCTAAAACCATGGAAAAACATGCTAATTTAGTGTTTAGCAGTGTAAAAAGACTAGCAAGAGTTTGCTTCAGGATTTTGTTGAATAATTAAGATAATATTTTGAGTGTGTCAGGGCCATTCAAGTTGTTGGTGTTGCATCACAGCTACCTTAATTGTTTTTAACATGGATCCTCTGTGCCTGTGAATTTACTTGCATGCTTGTACTTGACTTCATAGAGTGGGTAGCTGAAAAGACCACCATTTTATGCATTAGGAAATTCGTAAATATGACACTTATCCAGAAATGAAGATGGTTACCTAGTCTTTTTGTCCTAGTTGACAGGTTGGACACCGTATCTACTTTTCCAAAACTATACACAGCTTAATAATCTAATGGTAGATTTCTCTTTTTTGGTGGGGAAATGTGCCAAGCAAAGTAACCCTGACTCCCTTTTGAGATCTAGGGTTTGGAATGTTTTATCATAGTTCTTTAAATACTCAGAAATTTTCCTGTGTAAGTAACATAAGGATGGAGTGACCAATATTATTTCTCTTGCAAAAATAGTAAATACTTTGATGTTGCAGTATTCCTGCATGTAATGAAAGAGCTAGTTTTTAATGAATTTGATTGTGAGTTCCAAGTTGATGAAATTTTCTTTGAGAACATTGAATTTCCAGTTAGCCTAATTTTGGGCATTTTAAAATTTTTTTATTTTTATTTTTTAATTATTATTATTATTTTTTTTTTGAGATAAGATCTCACTTGCAGCTCAGCCAGCTTGGAGCTCACTTTGTAGCCCAGCGCAGGCTAGTCTTGAACTTGCCCGGGTCCTCTTGCCTCAGCCTCCTGAGTGCTGCAGTTGGAGGTGCATACCACAATGCCCAGCGAATTTCAGGCTTTATAAAAATTGCTTTATCAGATACTTTAAAAGTCACTCTTGCTTGCGCTTCCCCATGTTGACACATGAAAGCTGTGTTGCTGTTTTACTGTACATACTTCAGATGCACATAGGAGTAGAAGTGTGTTACAAATCTAGCTTTCTTTATGATGTTTCTGATAATGAGAATTGAAAACTTTGTACATAGTGAGACTTTTTATTCATATTAAAGTTACACTTCATTCTAAGTTCAAAAATTTGAAAGTTACTAGTTTTGCAAGCTCCAACACTTAATTTGACTATTTTATGAAGGTTGAAGTAGATTTATGGAGGCAGTTCTACACATATAAATATAGTTATTAAATTTTGAGAACTAATACAAAATTACAAAAATTGAATCAGACTAAAGTAAGGTTGTATTTTGAAAGTTATAAAAGGTTTTCTTCAAGTGTTATTTATCTTAAGTTATAATTGTTAAGTGTTTGAAAAGTGATTTTTGAACCTAATAAGTCAGTATAATCATTCAACCTTTCAATAATCTTGATGCTAGAAGCAATAAAAGAAACCAATATTAAATATATCATAATGTTAAAGATGTGAAGGTTCTTTGAAAAATGTTGTAAGGCTTTCGTAAGTAAAAATAATCTCTTATAGTTGATATATTGCATACTAAGTGCAGGTTGCTGTGTTTTACCCCCATGTTTGCATAAGTATAATCACAGCCTTTAATTGTTATAGTTTAGTTATTTTCTAAAGATGCCAAAGGAAAATAAGATTTTTTTATTTATTTTAAATAGTTAAATCTTCTACTTGTTATTTTGAGGTATGGTGGAATTTTGTGAAGATATGGATAGTTTTGCTCCTTGTTGGTTAGAATTAATTTTTTATAGTGGAAGGTGGCTTGGTAATATTAGTAATACTTGGATTTTTGGAAAATATCATATACATCCTGTTTACTATTTGCCTATTTTATCAGGGTATATTTAATTGTCTGTAATTAGACAAAAGAGAAAAAGAACTCAGTGGTTACTAATGTCAAGCATTACATACTCCACTCTTGGAAACATCTCTCTTCTGCTTTGATTTTTATACACACTGGCTAGGTATCTACTCATGTGATTGCACTTCAGCAGCTCTAGTGCCCAGGAAATTTGAAAGTATATGATATTTAGTTTGACAGGTTAATACATAATGATTTTTTCATTATAAAAATTTATTTCCTTTATTTACCTTTAATGTGATGATAATCTTTATTTCCTTTCTGGTACATTTTCCACTCCCCCCCCCCCCCCCAAAAAAAAAATGCAGATTTAGCTCTCCAAACAAAAACTAAGGCATTGCTTTTTTCCTCTGGTCTTTAATATATTTGGGAAAAGGACATACAAGTTT
Organism: Myocastor coypus; assembly: GCA_004027025.1. Lineage (NCBI taxonomy): Eukaryota > Metazoa > Chordata > Mammalia > Rodentia > Myocastoridae > Myocastor > Myocastor coypus. Next base: position 43,340 of record PVJA010006479.1, read on the forward strand.
CGACCTAGAGAGAAAGTACTGTGGTAAAAGTTATTTTTATATTTCTCAATGTTGTATGATTGATCAGTTTTAAGAGCCCTCAGAAATTATGATTAATAAAAGAATTCCCATTTAGAGTAGGTGTCTTTGCTAAAAGTCACTGATATTCTTAATAGGCTTTTATCAGGTCTATTTGCTAAGTATGCGCCTAATTTATAAGAAGAAATTAATTGTATGATCTGTCAGTGTGAATGAGTGAATGAATGAATATATGAATGGCCGTTTGATACTGAAACATACAGTAGTGTGTAAATAAGGAACTTAGTACTAAATTTGGTGCTCTGAGTTGGCTCTGAAATGTTTAAAATCCTAACTGATTTATGTAAACACAGAAAACACCTCCAGGGTTTGGATTCTTAAGTATTTTTTGTTTCTGAGAAAAGTAAATTATGAGGTGAAAGTAAGATTGAATGGTTTGGGGGGGGGGTCTCTTAAAAGGCGTTTTCATTTATGATTGTTGATGGCACTGAAAACTATGCAAAATGATTTTTTTTTTTTTTTTTTTGAAGTATCTGTCAGAATTGGCAATTAGAGTTTGCTCATGTATGCACTACTGAATGCAGCATATTGTATTCCTCTTTAGGCTGCTTTATCAGTTTGCTAATGTGAAAAGCAGCTCTAGAGTAGAAGTATATGCTTGATTTGAGCTTTTAAAATGCTGCAGTAGAGATAGGGTAATGTTTCCTAATTCTGTGTAGACACAGGAAATAAAGAACTTGCTTTGTGATTTAAAGATTTAAGAAGACTGGCAGAAAATAGCTTGAGCCTGGTGTGCCATTCTTGTATATAGGAGGAAACAATATTTAGCAATGAAAAAGGAAGTTGTTTGTTTACAGTTAAATTTATTTCATCAACTTTTACAGACTGATGTTGTATTAATCACTTTTTCTAGTTCCAAGGAATTTTACTTCCAGGGTATAAACCATTGATTCCAAAAAGTTGTACTTCTTTTAGTACAAGTTGAAACACTATTAGCTAGTTGCTATTGTTGTCAAGACAGCAACTTGAAGAATACTGATAAATAGCCTTTTCCCCAACAAAGTGTGACTTTGCTTTAGGGTCTGCAAACCATGTCACACATTGTATTTGCAATATAGATAAAAATTTGTGGCATGGGGTGGGGGCAGGGTTGCTGTCTCCCTTGTCCTGCTTTGTTACTGCTTTACTGAACTGATCTAATCTCATAAACCTGCATCATCACCTAAAAATGTAGTTGTGAATGTGCCACCTTTTGCTTGGTTATTTTAACCATGCTGCTATATGTAATCAGGTGTGGCATAGCTTATTGGTTTGGTCTGAGAGTGAGTGGCTAGAACTCATTGCACTGTGCTGTGAACGATCCTTTTCTGCTTGCTGTAACCTTTTTACAGACATCATAATAAAAGCTAGACTATTTCTTCGAGGGGAAAGAGACTTATTTAATGTTATTTAAAGAATTTTCCAATAGAAAATGAAATGCTATTGAAAATAATCTATTTTTTAGCTTTCAGCAATTGATGGTGCTTTGTTGTGTGTCTGCTGGAAGTCTACTGCCATTGTAGGGATTCTTATTAACCTCACTGAGAAAGAACCTTGCCTGTTAGCTTCTCTAGACCTCTAAACAGTCTGTTAGTTACGATAAATTCCATAGGAGGGTCTATTCTGAGCCATTAACTTCCTGTAAGGGGCAAATGGGTGGGTTACCAGAAATACCATTGAATCAGGGTGGGCTGTGGGTGGAGGGTTGGGTATTTGTCTTGAAAATTAAAAACTACGAAACACTTTTGTACACAACTGATTTTTTTAAAAAAATAAATACATTTTTAAAGATGTTGAATTTTCCCCCATTATTGGGAATTCTTTAAAATAAATGCATGCATGTTTTCCCCTGAAAGTGGTTTATATCTTGTTTGTGGGTTCTTATCTCTGAATAATTAAGTCTTCACATTTCTTTAAGCAAGATCCAGGTAGATAATTCTTGAAAGTTTTCATACCGATGGGCATATTGTTACTTAAATGATAAATTGTATCAGGTCTTTGAATTTAAAAACAGGTTGAGGGGCTGGGGAGATAGCTCTGAGGCACAGGTGCCTGCCTGGCAAGTGCAAGGTTGTAAGTTTAAACCCTGGTCCTGCCAAAAATAATAAGTTGAAATTATTTAGTTGTAGGGCCAGCCAGCAAGATGGTTTAGTGGTCCGAAGTGCCTCTTTAGGAAAGTTTAGGCAACTGCATGGACAAGTACTTAGTTGTAATGAAACTTATTTTTCAATAGAAGGTTATTGGTTAGGTTCTAACCTAGAGTTGGTTGTACTGGTTCCTCTATTCCTTTTGCAGATTGCACACGAGTCTGTCTGCTCTGGGCAGTTGCATAGTGCTGTGCAGAGGGCTTTTTTCACAGATCATCTTAGGTTTTAATCACCATTTTCAGTGAAGATCACAGAGCCAGAGCTTTTCTGAGCCTGTTTCTTCATTTGGGTCATTTTTTTCCCCAGTATTTTATAATATTTGTGAGGTTCAAATGAAATGACACAGCTATAAATACAATTTTAACTTTAAATCCTGGTACAACTAGGGGAGTTCTTTTGTGGCCAACCTAGAACCACCACCAAGAGGGTTTATTTATTACACAGACATGCTGGCTTAGTTATTTTAACCATGCTGCTATGTATGATCAGTATTACATTTAAGTTTGTTACAAAGTCTGAGGCTGGAGCTGCAAGTGTAGCTCATCTACTGCAAGGTTCAGTACCACTAAGTAATTGGCAAGTATAATCATGTGAAAATATCCATGGGTTGTCCCTCCATTCATACTGATAATTAGAAGCTGTCAGAGTCCATCCTAATGATTTTACATGGCAAAACTGCTTGTCTTTAGGGTATTTTAACCAACTCCTAGCAAGCCTATGAGGTTTTTTTTTTTCCTTCCTTTCTTTCTTTCTTTCTTTCTTTCTTTCTTTCTTTCTTTCTTTCTTTCTTTCTTTCTTTCTTTCTTTCTTTCTTTCTTTTTTTTTTCTTTTTGCCTAGAGATGGAATTGTTCTTGTTTTGAAACAAGCAAGATGAAGTGCTTTTTTTGTGTTGTGGGGATATACTTCTGTCACTTGAGAAACTATGAGTGTTCTTACTATGAGCAATAATATATAGTCAGATATTAAACAGTTGGTACTTGTTTTGCTGTACTTGGTGGCAAGAGTCTTAATTCCAGCAGTGTAAGTGGTTGAGGCAGGAGGATTATAAGTTTGAGCCTTGCCTGAGCTGCTTCATGAGTACTCTTGTCTTTTTTTTTTAAGGAATTTTTATTTTTTAGCTGGGCATGGTGGCTCACGCCTGTAATCCCAGCACTTGGGAAGCTGAGGCAGGAGGATCAGATATGAGTTCGAGACCAGCCTGGGCTACAAAAGTGAGCTCAAGGACAGCCTCAACTGCATAGCGAGACCCTGTCTCAAAAAGACAAAAAAAAAGAAAAAAAATTTTTTTCTTGTTTCAGAACTTTTGTTTGTTTATTTTTATGGTCAGCCCAGCCTGCCCTGAGGGCAGGGCTGGCACAGCATATGATGCCGGGGATCAAACCCCGCAGCTGTCCAAGCTTTCCTAAGCCGGTGCTTTAGACCACTGAGCCATCCTGCTGGGCCCCTGAGTACTCTTGCCTTTTAAAAAAATATTTTTTAAATGGAGCATGGTGTGGTGGTCCTCAGCTGTAATCCCAATCCTTGGGATTGAGGCAGGAGAATCACCAAGAGCCGGGAATGGTATCACATGCCTATATCACTTAGATTGAATAGGTTGTGTAGATAGCTGAGGGGATACAGCTCAGTGCAGTGGCCCTGGATACTGTCACCCATACCTCTCCGCCATACCCCTAAAGTCTCATGACAGAAAACACTATTAAGAATGAAACAAGCTCAATATAGTATTTATTTGAAGGCAGGCCTCACTGTTCCCATTCTGGCCTTAAATTGACTATGTAGCCCATGTTAGTCTCACTGTTGGCATTGCTCTTGCCTCAGTCTTCTGAGTGCTGGGATTACAGGCACATGCCACCACAGCCAGCAGGGTGGTGTGCTTTTTAACATTAGTATGGTTGAATTCACCTAAAAGCTCTATAGTTTGTAGAAATTGGTGGTAGGGAAGTGCTCATAAAACGTTTCCTTCCTACTGTTGCTCACCGATCTTCTCAGTGGAGGGAGGGCTGCTGACGTGCACGGTAACATTGGGAAAACAGGGCAGCTTGGGGTTGAAGTAATGGACTGAGTTGTCTGGGCCCAGGGCATTTTGGTGCCTGCAGTTAGAGTGGTAATTAGAAGGCTAAGGTAGTTCACAGAAAATGAAAAAAGGCCTGGTAGGTAAGATGCAGGAAGATTACAAGCAAGAGTCTGTTGGTGGCAGGAAGGTACAAAAGAGTGTACCAGCTGGAAATCTTGAACTTCAATGCCTCAGAAATCAGTTTAGTTTTTTAAATCTTGCTAATTATTGAAAATAGGTTAGTAAAGAAAAAAGTAGGTAAGCCAGGTGTGATGGCACATTCCTCTTAGAGCAGGACTCAGAGGCTGAAGTGGAGTCTCCAAGTTTTAGCCATTGGGCAAGGTGATGTTGTAAGAACATGTCTCACAAAGGAATGAGGGGGAAGCTGAGGTGGAAGACTTGGGCTTCAAGTTCTAGTGCCACATGTTTGGTTGAAGAGAAACAAAGACAGCCTGTGGAACCCTGTCTTAGAAAAAAGTGTCAACCCTGCCTGTCTGGCAAGTGCAAGGTCCCGGAGTTTGCTCCTCAGTTCTGGGAAAAAAAAAAAAAAAAAAAAAAGTGTCAGCTCTAATTTGTATCCACAAGTTGCTTAATTCAGTGTAATAAAACTTCACTGAGCGTTTTCTCTGAGAAACTTCCTGCTAAATGTAATTCATACTTTTCTAACTTGCTACTGGATTTCTTTTTTTTCTGCTAACAGGTTTTATTAGACAGCTCAAGCTGTACAGGACTTGCTTTGTAAATCCAGCCTCTCCCAAGTGCTGTAATTTTTGTTTCTCTTTTTCCTTTCCCTTTTATTCCCTCCCTCCCTCCCTTCCTTCCTTCCTCCCTCCCTCCCCTCCTCTTCCCTCTCTCCCTCCCCCCTTTTTTCCTTCCTCTGACCTCCCCCACCCCAGCAGGGGTTGAACTCCTGAGTTCTTAAAGTCTCTGTTAAAAGTATTTCTTTACCTTTCAGATATTCCCTACTCATCCAGAGGAGCTTATTCTCTCCTGCTTCTCTTTGTACTTCAAATAAGCTTTTATTTTTTAATTTAAAACTTTTTTTTTTTTTTTTTTTTTTTTTTTTTATAATTTTTTTTTTTTTTTTTTTTTTTTTTTTTTTTTTTTTTCTTGTTTCAGAACTTTTTTTTTTTGTCTTTTTGAGACAGGGTCTCGCTATGCAGTTCAGGCTGGTCCTGAGCTCACTTTTGTAGCCCAGGCTGGTCTCGAACTCGCACCAATCCTCCTGCCTCAGCCTCCCAAGTGCTGGGATTACAGGCGTGAGCCACCACGCCCGGCGTTGTTTGTTATTTTTATGGCTGGCTCAGCCTACCCTAAGGGCAGGGCTGGTGCAGCATGTGGTGCCGGGGATTGAACCTCGGTCCCTACAGCTGCCCAAGCTTTCCTAAGCAGGCGCTTCAGACCACTGAGCGATCCTGCCTGGGGCCCCTAAGTTGCTTTTAATTTTTAAAAATCTGTGAAACTGTTTAATGCTTGTGTTCCCTCTTCTACTCCCTTTCACATGTGCAAAAAACTGCTTTTTGTTGTTCTTTTTGCAGTACTTGAGATGGAATGGGCTGCACAGGGAACTACATCCCCAACCTCATTTAAATTTGTCCTTTGGAGACAGGATTTCACTGTGTAGTTCAGGCTAGCCTGGACCTACTTTGTACTAGAGGCTGGTCTCAAACTCAAAGAATCCTCCTGCCTCAGTTTGTAAAGTGCTAGGATTACAGTTGTGTGGTACCACACCCAGCTTTTTGATTTATTAGGGACTGGCTCAGCCTGCCCTGGAAGTGGGGGCTGGCACAGGATGTGCAGGGGGTCAAACCGTGGTCCCTGCAGTTGCCTAAGCTTTCCTAAGCAGGAGCTTTAATGTCTGAACCATCTCACCAGCCCTCTATTTTTAAAAGTCTCACTGTGTAATTCAGGCTGACCTTGAATTTAGCATTCTTCCCTGATCTGGTCTTGTAAATCCTGGGATTACAGGTTTGTGCCGCCACACCCAGCACATTTTATGTGTGTGACATTCTCACAAGTCAATAATTTTCCCAGTCTGGGTTCGAATTTGTAATCCTGCTTTAGCCTCCTACGGCTAGGTGGATCTTTCCACCTAAAAATATGGGCCTGCTCTGATTTTTATTTTTATTTGGTCTTTTTGAGATAAGGTTTCACTATCTGTTCAGGCTCAACTTTGCAATCTGCCTCAGCCTCCTAGTACAAATGAGGTGCTGGCTGGCCAGAGGGAACAGGACGTGTGCTATGGCTGAGGCGTTACTTTTTAGAAGAAAGTATTAGACCAGGGTGCTCAGGAGAGGAAGGAGGTGCAGGGCTCTGTAGGGCGCTGTCCTGTGAGGGTGAGACGAACTGTGCCTGGCCCCTGCTGGGCATGGCTGCTGCTCTTGGCCTGTGAAGGCTGCCACTGTGCCCTGTCTGCAGCCGCGGGAGCTCCAGGAGCAGCAGCAGCCGTGTGCGGAGCTGCCCACCAGACTGAGCTGCTGCGTGCTGCACTTGCTCATAGTCAGCGTGGCCCCCTTCCCTTTTGTGTTCCTGAGCAGATTTGGCAATGTGCTCATTTGAAGAAACTAAAAAAGAAACCTTAATTCAGCGGTTCTCAACCTGTGGGTCGCGACGCTGGCGGGGGTCGAATGACCAAAACAGAGGTCACCTAAAGCCATTCCGAATCATAGCTGTAGCAAAATTGCAGTTTTAAAGTAGCTACCAAAATTATTTTAAGTTGTAAGTTTCTCTTACAATTTAACATTTTTAAAGTATTTTTAAATACTCTCTTGATGTGTTTTTTCTAAAGATTTTTTTTTTTTTTTTATTTCGCTTAAATCTCATTTATTTGTGTTATGGCTGGCTCGGCTGCCCTGGGTGGGGGTGTGCAGCATGTGGTGCCGGGGATTAAGGAGCGGTCGCAACACTGGCCTTAAGTTTCCTCTGCAGGCGCTTTAGACCACTGAGCCATCTCGCTGGCCCTTGATGTACTTTTTAAAGCTCAATACAGTTGAGCTAATAGAGTCATGTTTTTTTGTTGATTGATTGATTTTTAAAAATTATTTATTTATTGTGGGACTGTGGATTGAGATCTCAGGCCCTTGCGCTTGCCAGGTAAGCGCTTATTCTACTGAGCTATTTCCCCAGCCCAACCTAATAGAGTTTAGCTACTAATATTTTAAAATAGTTTTGAGGACTTGGAAGTTTTGTTTTTTTTTAATTTTTGAGACAGGGTTTTGCTGTGCAGTTCAGACTGGTCTTGAACTCACTTTGTAGACCAGATTGACCTTAAATGAACTCAAGAGATCCTGCTTCTGCCTCCCAAGTACTGGGATTATAGGTGTGCACTACCACACCAGACCTAAAAACATGGTAACTTTAAAAATCCAGTTTACACATTTGAATGAATACAGGAGACTCATTGCAACCAACTGCCGTATTTCCCTTATCTGTTAAACCTATTGGTATACATTGTTTCAAACTTTCCTCTTCCAGTTTGTGCTGTATGAACTTACATGTGTGGATCCCAGAGTGTTGTAGTAAAAGCTGTATCTTTAGGCCACTGAAATAACACTTCAGAAGCACGAGAGGCCAAGTGTGCCCGTCCCACTGCTGTCAGCTGTGTGTAGGAGGCTGTGGGGTATGTGTGGAGGGGCTGGGTTACTACAGTGCAAGCGGGAGGTGCAGGCCTGCTGGGTGGAGGGGCGTGACGGTGTGGATGGCAGAGTACTTGTCTTCTGCAGAGAGCCCACTAACTATGCTATTGCTGAGATAGTGTGGTAGAATAGTTGCTCATTTGTGAAGCTGAAACTGGCAGTGCTGAGAGCAGTCACCAGCTGAAAATGAAGGTGCGTTGAAAGCACTGCACACTGTGGTAGACCCCTGGCTTCTGAGGTGGGGGTCACTCTGGGAGGCCTTCCCTATAGAAACTGCTTCAGAGAAAAGACCTTCAAAGACATCCAGACATTTTATTATTGAAGGTTTCCCATGAAAAAGTCGAGGTTCATCTGAGATACTTTTAAAATGTAAGTCACAGAGCTAGATGCGTGTAGGTGGTAGGCAGAGCACGCTTCCTGCATGAACAAGATCCGCCAGTCCATCTCTACTACCAAAGTACGAGCCAGCAGCTGGGTGAAGTGGCATACACATGAAGTCCCCAGTGCTTGGGAGGCCGAGGCGGGAGAACAACATTGGAAGCCAGCCTTGGCTTCATGGGTAAACCTCATCCCTTGAACATTTTTTGAAAATAAAAAGAATTAATTAATTAATTAATTAATTTATTTATTTATTTCGAGACAGGGTCTCCCTATGCAGTTCAGATTGACCTTGAGCTAGCTCACTTTTGTAGCCCAGGCTGGTCTCAAACTCACACTGATTGTCCCTCAGCATCCCAAGTGCTGGGATTGCAGGCGTGCACCACCATGCCCAGCTCAGGATTTTAAATATTGCCACAAATACTGATGATAAAGACCATTCCCCTGGAAAGTACAACTTCCTTACATCTATGAAAAAGTATAGAATACTTTTTTATAAATGGCAGTTTAGAGGCTGGGGAGATAGCACAGTGGTTTAAGTTCCTGCCTGGCAAGCACAAGGACCTGGGTTCCATCCCTGGCACCTCATGCCATGCTGCCTCCCCCCAAAACCAGATGTGGTGGTGCACTCCTGTAATCCCAGCACTGGGAAGGCTGAGACAGGAGGATCACTACGAGTCTGAATTGTGTGGCAAGACCCTGTATCAATTTTTTAATAATGAATTTAATAGAGCTCAAATTAGAAATTATTAAATTTTTGAAATTTGAAGAATATGAGAAAATATTTAAGATGTAGAAAAATAGACACTTAAGGAAATAAAGAGGATCACTCCAGAAGATCCAATTCCTAACAGTTCTTCAAGGACATGGAGTGAATCAGTGTGAAACAAGGCCCATGTGGTGTTGCTTGCCAGTGAGCCTAGCTCTGGAGCCTGAGCAGGAGGATCGCAAATCAAGGCCAACCTACACTAAAAAGTAAGCTGTCTCCCAAAAACAGTATAAAACATACCTAATCCCAAGATCTGAAGACACTTTGAAGTACTCCATCAAACACTCAACACAATGGATGTATTTTTTAAGAACAGCAGGGATATTTCTTTTCACTATATTAGGAGCCCTAGATTACTTAGTTTAGGGAACTAAGATTAACTGAATGATATCAAGTTTCCTGAGAGTACAGGAAGCCATAATGAAGTGATGACTTTTTAAATTTTTTGTGAAAAGCATTCTCTTTTTTTGAGGGGTGAGTTGAGACAGGTTCTTACTATGTAGTTCAGGCTGGCCTTGAAAGCCCCCTGAGATCCTTCTGCCTCAGCCTCTTTAGTTCTGGGATTACAAGTGTGCACTAGCACTCCTACCTATGAAACGCATTCCGAACCTAGAATTCTATCCCCAGCTGAGGTCTCAGGGTAAATTGAAGATATTATTAGAGGCTCCAAATTTCAATTTTGCCTTCCTTCTGTGCTCTCATGAAATACCTGAGTAGTAGACTCCAGCAAGACAGGAGTAAGCGATGAGCAGGTATCACTGTGGGGGCCCAGGGTGTCTGAACGCCACTGTGCACCTGCCTGTGCTGAGACACTTGATGGGTGTGGGACAGAATACTCCAGAGCAGAATGGAACAAAATGGAAAAGGAAGAGACAGCGTCCCAGCTCTTATGTGCAAAGCCACATTTGGATTGATAGAGCCTTAGGGATAGAACTAATAGAAGCATAACAAAATAGAAAAGAAACCAGGGCTGTGATGTAGCTTAATAGTACAGCACTTGTCTAGCATCCATGAGGCCCTGGATCCCAACCTCAGCAGGGGAAAAACAAATTCAGGGAACCAAAGATATAAGAGAACTGTGGGAGATGCACATTAGAGGACCAGTTGTCATGTTTCCCCAAGGACTGCCGAATTGTGTAGACAGGAAGAGGAGTGTGGAGTGGAACGCAGAGGAGGGTTGAGTAGTTGATCTATTGGCTTGCAGGCTGAATCATGGACTGCTTCCCACTCTGCAGTGCTGTGAGGAGCAGAGTCAATGCAACCGACGTCTGCAGGGCTGGATGTCACCCTGGTACAGCCTTGCCAGCATAAGCAAGGCCCCAAATCCCACCGCCAGAAGTAAAGCAAATGGAAAGTCCCTGTTGGGTGCTGAGCTGTTCCCCTCAGCTCTTCCTCTGTACTGTGCATTCTCTCGCTGGGGACATGCTGAACTCTTGAGCCCTGCAGACTAGAGTGCAGTCCTGTGCACACATCCCAACTGAAATTTGCAGATTCAGTGACTGTATTGAAAGAGCTGTGCCTCTATCACAAGGCTTCTTGTGGTTTGATTTGGTTTTGGTTTTGGTTTTCTTGACCCAGGATCTTGTTGTATAGTTCAAGTTGGCCTCCAACTCCTGCCTCAGCCTCCCAAGTGCTGCTCTATTTTGTTTTCTCGGTTTGAGGGGGGCAGTGCTCAAAAAAATCTTTTTAAAGATAGGGTCTCTGGCCAGCCAAATAGCTCAGGGGACTAAAGAGCCTATTTAGGCAAAGCACAGTGGCTGGAGTTTGATCCCTGGCCTGCCCTGCCAGCTGTGCCCCTGGGACACACTGAAATGATGATTGAGACTGGGTGTGGGGGCTCTAGCCTGTAATCCCAGTACTTGAGAGGCTGAGAACAGGAGAATCACTCTGAGTTATATCTACCTACTGAAACCCTGTAGACCCCGAACTAAATAAATATAAATAAAGATGGGTCTTGCTATGTAGTTCTGGCTGGCCTTGAACTCACTATGTAGTGAGTTGACCTCAAACTTGTGATCCTCGGGCTTCCAAGTGTTGGGATTCCAGGCATGCACCACCATGCCTGGCTCTGTCAGTTCAATTTTTTCTTTTTGAGACAGGGTCTCACTGTGCAATTCAGGCTGGCCTTGATCTCACTTTTGTAGCCCAGGCTGGTCTCAAACTTGCACCGATCCTCCTGCCTCAGCTTCCCGAGTGCTGGGATTATAGGCATGTGCCACCACGCTTGGCTGTCAGTTCAATTTAGAATATTCCTGTGACACCAAAAGCACCATGTACCTCTTAACATTCTTTTTCTTTTCTTTCTTTTTTAAATGTATTTAGTACAGTCTCACTACACACATCATACTTATGGTGATCCTCCTGTTCTCAGCCTCCCAAGCATTGGGATTACAGGCATGTGCCACCACACCCAGTCTCACTGGACCTCAGTGAGCCTCAGAGGTGGAGCCAGCACGGCACACCAGGAATTGAATCCCAGTCTGTGCATCTGCCTAAGCAGGTGCTTTATTTAGCCCATTAATCCATCTGGCCAGCCCTACCTCTTAACATTCTTGGTGTGTGTTTTGGTGGTGGTGATAGTTTTTCAATACTGGGGATTAAGTCCAGGATATTGACAATGAGCTATTGAGCTCCATTTGCAGCTCTTTTTATTTTATTTATTATTATTTTTTTATGGCTCAGCCTGCCCTGGGGGTGGAGCTGACGCAGCATGTGGTGCTAGGGTTCAAACCACAGTCCTTGCGGTCCCTAAGCTTTCCTAAGCAGGTGCTTTAGACTGCTGAGCTATCTCCCTGGCCCCACATTTCCTTATTGATATGTTAAAGCCTTTTTTTTTTAAAGAATTTTTTAAAATTTTATTTAGTTTTTTCTTGTTTCAGAGCCTTTGTTTATTCACTCATTTTTATGGCCAGCTCAGCCTGCCCCGAGGGCAGGGCTGGTGCAGCATGTGGTGCCGGGGATCGAACCGTGGTCCCGGAAGCCACCTAAGCTTTCCCAAGCAGGTGCTTTAGACCACTGAGCCGTCCCGCCGGGCCCCCCAAAAGCCTTCTGTAGTGTATGTGCGCATGCATGTGCACATGTCAGCACCAGGATTGAGTGGAGCTGGCTGCATCTCCAGGCTGCCCTTGCACTTGTACCCCTGTGGCTGCAGGCACAGACTTCTGCAGGGTCTTCTGGCATCCTCATGAGGGACAGCCCCCTAAACTTCACCCTACCAAGCCCACTGCCACAGTCACCCCCCTAGTGTTCCTGAGAGTGGCCATGCTATCAACAACTCAGCTCCACTTTTCACATACACTTTGGTTCTCATTTCCCCTGCTGTGTCCTGACCCAAACCATTGCTTTGGTGGCATGGGGGCCTGTTCTGGAGAGCTGTGAGCCCCTTGCCACAGGACATCACTTTTTCTTAAATGGCAGTCATTGGTAGGCCTGGTGGCACACATCTGTGATCTCTCACCCAGGAGGCTGAGGCAGGAGTGTCACCGAGGCCCACTTGCTCTACTCAGTTGTTAAAGGTCAGGCTGAGCTATACTTAAGAAAGATCTTACCTGCTCAGAATAGCTCTTAATCGAACTCACAGTAGAGCCCAGGCTGGGCCTGAGTGTGGGAATGGGCGGGTGAGCCACAGAATCCCAAGGGGGTGGTGTTCTGGAAGAAGCTGCTGGTGGTGCAGTTGGGCAAATGGAGGACGGAAGCATCTGCCTTTTGACCGTGGGTCTGACTCGGGAGAGCAGTGCGGGGCGAGGTGTGTTTGGGGCCCAAAACCAGAACTGGCAGTGCAGGTGCACACCTGTAATCACCGCCCCCAGGAGGCTGAGGCAGCAGGACTGCTAGCTGGGGATCAGTGGGCAAGTTAAGATTTAGGGAGAGGGGCCTGGCAGGATGGCTCAGTGGTCTAAAGCGCCTGCTTAGGAAAGCTTAGGCGGCTGCAGGGACCGCGGTTCAGTCCCTGGCTCCACATGCTGCGCCAGCCCTGCCCTCAGGGCAGGCTGAGCCGGCCATAAAAATAAATAAACAAAAGTTCTGAAACAAGAAAAAAATAAATAAAATTCTAAAAAAAAAAAAATTTAGGGAGAGCCTGTCTCAAGGTGGGAGTGAAGATTCAGAGGGAGGATCCTGGGAAAGGGACCTAAAACAACTTCGATCTGACAGACTGCTTGATTGCATGCCCTGTTTATTCTTTCCAACATGAGCCCCCTAAAGTGTGCAGTTCTTATCCAAATGAGTGGAACGGTGGGGGGTGCCCAGAGAGAGGCAAAGTGGCTCTTAAAGAGCTGGCTGGCTTGTTTGTTTTTCTGGTACATGAGATTGAAGCAAGTACTAAGGCAGCCTACCCAACCAGGTAGCGCTGAGCTATATTTTGTATAGGATCTGTAAGTTACCTGGGCTGGCCTTGAACTCCTGATCCTTCCGCTTTAGCCTCCCAGGCCGTCTCAGCTGGTCCTCTAACTTGTCACGAGAAGACTTATGGTCTGGGGGTTGCTCCATGGCAGGCTTCAGGCCCAGCACACCTGAGGTCTGGGGTACAAGCCCACACTCCTTTAAGGCTCTGTGGTTCCTCTGGACTACAGTTGTAAGGGAGCGCACACTCTGACAGTTTAACCAAGTGGAGCAATGACTGTATTGTAAAGTGCAGGACTATCTGTAAGGGATGTGCCCCCCCCCCCCCAGACTGCGGACCCGAGACCGAGCACCGGAGGAGGACTATCTTTAAGCATGCTAGGTTTTCAGCTGGGACTGGTAGGATGTGCCTGTGATGCTAGAACTCTCAGAGGCTGAGGCAGGAAGATTTGCTGAGTTGCAGCCCAGCCTGGTACTGAGCAACTGAGCCTCTTTCTCAAGATAGAAAAGTTATGGGGAACTTACGGACTGAAACTGCTAAGCCCAAATAAATCTTTCCACTAATTTGTGTGTTGGGTATTTTGTCTCAGCAAAGAGAAAAGAATCTTAAGCCGGTGTGGAGGGCAGGAAGGCACAGGAAAGGCAGTCTGTCCGACCATCCTGTGCCTGGGCTGGACTGGGCTGGACTGGACTGGGCTGGACTGGACTGGGTTGGACTAGGCTGGGCTACGTCGTGCACATCCCACAGGGACATGACCTGGGACCTTGGAGTGTGTGTGACTGCAGTGCCCTGTGGTCTGCTTGCTCCAGCTCAGTGTGAGACCCCAGTGGCACCCAGGGCTGGAGAGGGGCTGGCCCTCCCTACACCTGCTGTCCATGCCAAGTGAGCCAGTGGATTGGCTACTTCCAGCATTGGGAGCCCAGGGCGGGCAGGACCTGCTGTGACAGCTATGTCCTTTTGGAGTGCCAGACTTAGGGTTTGCATGTCAGCCCTTGTTGGTGCAGTCTGCACAGGGTAGGCAGCCACCAGCCTTGCCCTCCCACACAGGCAGGCTCTTTAGGGCTAGTGACCTCATCTCAAGTATATGCGTGTGTGGCGTATGTGTGATTGGGATTGGACGCTGGCCCCCAACCACTCTAGGTGGCAGTTCTAGTCCTCAGTCACTCAAATCCTTTTTGTTGAGAAGGGATCTCGCCACATCACCCAGGCTGGCTTTAAACAAGATCTTCCTGCCTCAGCCTCTAAGTTAGTTTGGGTCACAGGCATGAGCCTTCAGAAGTGCTGTAACTGCACTAAAAAGGAATGGACTTATCTGGAACAGCTGACTTTGTGAGATACAAATAGGAGCATGGGCAGGAGAAAATCACCTTAAGCTAGCAGGTTTTTTGGGAGACATCAGGGATTGAAACCAGGACCTTTGCATTGAACTACATCCTCAACCCTTGCCTAATTCTAGAAACTGGCTCTCTCTCCATCACTCGGTTGCCCAGTTTGGGCTCATGCTTGTGATGCTCCTGCCCCAGCCTTCAAAAGTGCATGCAGGCTTCCGCAGGTGTGCTTGTGCTTGGCGTCCCTGCTGGTGGAAGGCCTGATCACCAGCCCGGTGCAAGTCCCTGTCCATGTTCTTGTTAAGACTTTCAATGTGACGAAAGCCAAATATGAGCTGTGTGCGGAGGGACTGCCCCCACGTGCTGCTGGCCAGGATGCACAGCCTGCTGTCCCAGGGGACTATCTTTTGTGGAGGCACAGCCCCAAGGGTGCTTGCTAAGGGACAGGTGTGATGGTGCTGCTGGGGCTGGAGAAGACGCGAGCTTGGCAGTGCCCTTCTCTACAGAGGACAGGACAGGGCCAATGTCGAGGCCCTTGCTGAGCCGCTGTCCTAGTCCCGTGCAAGCCTTACTGCAGGATGGCCCCCGCAGGCAGGGCGGGAGCGGAAGGCTGTTCTGCAGGCAGCAGCCACCAGTTCTCCCCGCAATGCAAAGACCTCACAACTTAGGACAGACCAGGGCCACGGGAACAGGCAGGGCTCCACACTACTATGTAATGCTGCATTTCTTGGTTTTATTTGAAACAGTGCATATTTTCAGCATTTTATGGTAGGATTTTACATTTGTCATTTACACAAATTACAAGGTTTAGCTTCAAGTCTTTAAAAAATTCTAAAAATTCAGCCCATGTGCAGCACAGGAATATGCAAAACTACTTTACATTATACACACTTTTTATCAAAGGAGATACAAAATTCTGGCTTGTAGTTTTAGACAAATACAAGAAGGTTCAACCTAGACATAAAGGGTTAACATTAATTCTCAAATATAAGTCTGCACTTTTGTGTTGTATTTCTCTGAGATGTGAATACCAAATTCCTAAGAGATTTTGTTTGCCTTCTCAAAGGAAAATCCACACATCTTGTAAACAAGCCCTTCCCCACTAGCCTAAGCTTTCCACTCTTTCACTTTCCCTCCTGTGGTGCCCACACTGCATCCTCCAAAACCAGCCCCAGCCCACACGTGTGGTGTCTTTTTTTTTGCGGGACCAGGGTTCAAACTCACGACCTTGCACTTGCCAGGCAGGCACGCATTTTTCTTTTTGAGACAGAGTCTTGCTATGTGGTTTAGGCTCACCTGAAGCTCTTTGTAGCCCAGGTTGGTCTCAAACTTGGAAGTGATCCTCCTGCCTCAGCCTTGAGTGTGCCCCCACACCTGGTCATGGCACCTCATTTCTCCTGCTCCTTTGGATAAGGGCTGAGCAGCCCATGGGCTGCAGGTGGCTTTTGGGCAGCACAGCCACACGAGGTACCACAGGAAATTAAAGAGTTGCCTGATGCCAAGACAACTCTGCCTGACTTCATATAGCACTGACTACTCGAGGGGCTTTCCCGCTACGTCTGCATAGATATTCCTGTGCAGCATGTGCGAGGCAGTAGTTGTACTTTCTGAACAGTTATGAAGAGGCAATGAACAGGAACTTTTCTGCTCTTAAAGTTTCAGTTACCTATTGTTCCCCAATTATCTTCTGATGTCTAAATGTGTATATATATATATATATATATATATATATATATATATATATATATAAATGACTTAAATGAATCACCCATCTTTCACCGTCAGTGTACAGCCAACTCTTGATTATCTATGAGCATAAGGGATATTTCCTATTAGCCTTTTTTTGGGTGGTTTTGGGGCTTGAGTGCCAGGCTCAATTTACAGTCTTCTGATCTCAGCTTCCCAAGTGACTGGGCTCCCAGGCCACCAAAAGGGCTGCACAGTTCCCCTTCTGGTGTGTGGCTGGCTTTTGACACAAATCTTGTTACACAGCTGATGCTGGTACTTGTGACAATACTCTTTTGGCCTCCTGAGTGCTAGGATTACAGGAGTGGATGTCTGGACTAAACATTTCATTCTAAGTATTCCTTTTTGGACAATTTGTTAGTTTTATATCCTATGCAGACTACGACCTAGGTAGACTGAGTTACAACCCTGCTGTGTACTTCGGGTAGGGAAACCACACATCTGCCCAGGGCCTCACGAGAGCTGGAGCCAGCAGTGCAGGAGGCGGGCAGAGCCCGAGACCCTCCAGACCATCCCTAGAACACCTGGGGTATGTGCAGGCGGCAGCCCTAGTAATATAGATAATGGAGAGTTGACTGTACTTGTGGAGTTTGTGCAATTTTAGCCCTTTCACATAAAAAAATTCACAAACATAATTATGATAAAATGATTAAAAGACTGCCATGACATCTAGAAGCATTTATTTTATGCAAAAAAATTAAATATGAGTGTGCATCCAAAAGCGCACACATCACCTATGCCAACAATGCCAAGAAACCTAACATACCGCAAGGGTGTTTCTAAAATAAAGATACTGAGCCCAGACCAGCAGACGGAAACCGAACGCGTATTTCTCAATAGCACAATGATGCAAACTGAGAGCAAGCCTAAACACCTCCAACTTGCCTTACAAAGCTGCCGAAGTCCAACTATTTAGGAAAAAAAAATGATTTTTTTTTTTTTTTTTTTAACAATATAATTTGGTGACAAACATCAAATCAAATGTTGAACAGTCTTCATCAAAATTCCAATATTCTGTCATGGTCATGGGACTAAAAATCCTTGTAATGTTTTATGAAACATGATATGTACACTTATTGCAAATTATATTAAACTAAAATGGAGGGAAAAATCAAAATATGAAGTTTACTACTTGTAAATCAATAACTTTAATTATTTTCTCACTCTGATAAAAATCAGAAAGCAACATTTATAAAATTGCTACCACATCACTTTTCATAGCAGGGAACTGAAAATCTGTACACCTCATTTTTTGCAGAAAAGTAGACAGGCAGAAAGAATTATACATAAAAGTTTCCAAAAGGAAAAACAAAGAAATATTTAATCTGATCTTTTCTTCTAAAAAAAAATTAATTCAGTAGGCTATTTTTCTTGTGTGACATGGAAATTCCTGGCTTTAGAATAGATGCATTTGCAGTGTCAATATAAGGACATCTTGTTACTTTCTTTAAAATAAAAACTGCAGCATGAAAATTAATGATGTATTATGCATTTAAACTCCAGATATGCAGGAACTGGAACCAAGTGTTAAGCAATTTGCTTAATTATTGACTTTTCCTGGGAAAAGTCTAGGAGAGTGCAGAGTGGCAGAGCGGCTTCAAGCCTCATCCTGAGCGGGAGCGTGCTGGCTGCACAATTCCTCTGCGCATTTCCTTGGGGCTCTGCCTCAGGGGGAAGGGAGCGGGCTTCTCTCAGTCTGCAAGGCAGAGAGTGGGTTCGCAAGTGAACTCCAGGTGCTGTGGGACATTCCGAATGCAAGTCTTCTCTGCAGAAGCTGCAAAGGCTTCTGTTTGGCCTTCATTTTCTCCCTCTGCAAATGAGTTGTCTTTTTACCTTCGGGGTGGGAGGAGGAGAAGACAATGTTAGAAAACCTCACCAGAGTAATTTTAGATCTAAAGTTGTTACTTAAAGCCATAAAATCTTATGTTCCTGGGCCAGCGAGATAGCTCACCAGTCTGAAGTCCCTACTTAGGCAAGCTTAGGCAACTGTGGGGACCAGGGTTCAATTCCTGATCCCCGGCACTACATGCTATGCCAGCCCCAACCCCAGGGCTGGCTGAGCCTGCAGTAACATAAAGCTTCGGGTTTTTTTTTTTTGCAGGACTGGGAATTGAACTCAGGTCATTGTGTTTGCCAGGCAAGCACTTACTCTACTGAGTTATCTCCCTAGCCCCTAAAACAAAAAACAAAAAACGTGTATTCTCTTTTCCACCTGGCACTTTCCCATGTCTAAGGAATCTTTCCTATATAAAAATAAAAGGGAGCCAGGCGTGGTGGCACACGCCTGTAATCCCAGCACTCGGGAGGCTGAGGCAGGAGGATCGGTGCGAGTTCGAGACCAGCCTGGGCTACAAAAGTGAGCTCAGGACCAGCCTCAACTGCATAGTGAGACCCTGTCTCAAAAAGACAAAAAAAAAAAAAAAGGGGGGGGGGCTGGGTAGATAGCTCTGTGGCACAAGTGTCTGCCTGGCAAGTGCAAGGTCGTGAGTTTGAATACTGGCCTTATAAATAAATAAATAAATAAATAAATAAATAAAAATGCCTGGCAAGTGCAAGGTCATGAGTTTGAATACTGGTCAAATGAATGAATGAATGAATGAATGAATGAATGAATAAAATAAAAAACACAGGGCCAGGGAGATAAGCACTTGCCTGGCAAGCACAAGGTCCTGAGTTCAATCTTCAATCTCTGTCTGGTACCACCAAAAAAAACCCCACAAACAAACAAACAAACAAAAACAAACCAATAAAGGTTTTTGCTCTCTATTTTTAAAGTTTTTATTCATTTTATTGAGAAAATAAAATAGCAAAGAAACAGTTTCAAAACAGGTTAGTCAGTAGGACAGTTATATTTTGTTGTCTTTGTAGTGGTTATTCCTACCTGCTTTATAAAGCTAAATATTAAACTTGAAATAACTGTATTCATCTTTACTTTCAAAAATTGACTATTAAGAGAAAAATCACTAGATGCTTCCTGGGGAAGTAAGTTCTGGCTACTGGGCTTAGTAAACAAATATGCTTTAGGATTAACAAATAAATCTAAGAAGAGAAGACCACATAGCTCAGTGTTGCCCAGCAGGCAGAGCGCTGGGGGCAGCTGAGCACTGGAGGCTCACCTGGCCCTCAGCAGTCCCTTTTCATACACCCTTTTTATAGTTTTTTTTTTTTTGTTTTCTTTTTTAAATTAAAATAAGGTGTCACTGTATAGTCCAGGCTGGCCTCAAACTAAATAATCTATTCCCTTAGTTCTTGTACCACCACGCCTGGCCCCTTTTCATAATTGTATAAATAAAGGTTACACTTAGCTAAAAAGCGAAGTGATTACTAAGATTCTCACAAACTGAATCAGTTACAATAAATACACGCTGCCTCCTGGACCTCCAGGAAACCCCCCACTCCTAGCGCTGCCTCTGCTTGGCCGGCTGCTCTCAGGCAACTGAGGAATTTCCTGGACTTGCTTTTGTGCCCTAAAGTGAACTGCCATTACTTCTGTATACTTTGATTCTAAAAATTTCATATATATTAATATAAATACAGGGACTTACTCTGCTGTTCAGGCTGGCTTTGAACTCACTACATAAGCTAGCTGGCCTCAAGCTGGCAGCGATCCTCCTGCCTCAGGCTTCTGAGTCCTGGGATCACAGGTGAGCACTACCACGCCCAGCTATAAATTTCCTCTTTTGATAAAAACTCACTTTTACTAAGAGCTTTTATTTCATTTTAGGTTTACTTTTCCCCTTTCCTGCCTACTTTGAGAAGTTCTGCTTCTAGTTTTCCCTTCAACTCTTTTGTTTTTCTAATCTCTTTTCCCTTCCATCCTTCCCCATCTCTTGCTCTCCTTGAACATTTCAAAATGTTCTTCCTGATTCCCAATAGCTATCCTTATTTTACTCCCAATTAATACTCTGAGTTGAAAGAATGGCCATGACCAAGAAATCAAACAGTAACAGACATGGTGAAGGCTGCTGGAAAGCAGCCCTCTGCACTTGCCTTGCAGGTGAGACCACCTCTGAAGCTGCTCAGTGCTAGAGCAGCTGAGGGTCAGAGAAAAGAGCAGCCTCAACGTCTCTCCCCAAGGGCATTCTGACTTGAAGAGCAAAGCCTGAAGAAATAGTCTTCTCAGTTAGGTCTGTCATTCAACAGAGGGCAGACACACAAGATTTTCTAATTCTAAGCTGCAAACCCCCTGAATGTGAAGCAACCTGGTCTGTGCACTTACTCAGTGAAGTCTTTGCCTGAGAAAAAACTTCAAGACGCTTGAACACTTCCATGTATAAGTCAAATGAGAACACGGGTCACTTACCAAGGGAGCAGTGGCGCACCTGCCATAGGCTCCCCACTTCTCCAATAGTCAAGTTCTCCCCCTCCACAAAGCTACAGTTCCAGCCAGGCTAAAATTAAACCTCCAAACCAGTCCTCCTGCCTCTGCCTCTTGAATGTTAATACTTCCATGGGTCAGAAGTGATTTGGGTTACAAGAGCTCTAGTGGTAACACTTATCATAACCTATCCAAACGAAATGAGGGCTGGCAAGATGGCTCAGTGGTCTAAAAAAGCACCTGCTTAGGCAACTGCAGGTACCACAGTTCAATTCCTGTACCACATGCTGTGCCAGCTCTACCCCCAGTGCAGGCTGAACCAGCCAAATATAAAAATTATATATATATATATATATATATATATATATATATATATATACCATGGCTGGCCTACATTTGGGCCACAGAAATGGTTTTCATTATAATTTAGGGCCAGGTGTGGTGGTGCATGCCTGTCATCTCACTGCTCAGGAGGCTGAGGCAGGAGCAGTCAAAGTTTGAGGCCAAACCAGATTGTAGAGCATGACCCTCTCCAGAAACCAAAAGCTCGATAGCAGTAACAAATATTTAGAGCTGCTATGTAGTTCAGAGGCAGAAGGGCTGCCTGGGGAGCTGTTCTCAGGACACAGGAGCCCTAGGGATCGGGAGGCTTTGTACAGATGCTGCCATGCAGAGCTTGTGAGTGAATGGAAAATGCCTGTCCCCAAGGGAAGGGGTGTGTAGCCTGGCAGGTGGAGTGCTAGAGGGGAGGTTGAGTTAGGACACAAGCCCACCTCCGTTACAACAAACCCAGCACCTGACGCCTCTGCGCAGCCAGTGCAAGGCTCTGGCAGGCTGGTGGCACAGTCCCCTTACCAGCTACACCTGCCATGGTGGCCGTGAGAAGGCATAAGGCACCACATACAGGAATCTATTCTGTGGTGTTAACAGGGATATGAACGACCCTGACCAGGCTCAGGAAACTGTAGGCAGAATGTCATCTCTCAGGTAACATTTGCTGTTCATAAGAACCATGTTTAGAAGTCCAGAAAGGGAGAAGCTACAGCAATACAATAAAAAAGAAAATTGCAGCCAGGTGTGGTGGCGCATGCCTAAAATCCCAGCACTCGGGAGGCTGAGGCAGGAGGATCAGTGAGAATTCAAGACCAGTCCGGGGTACAAAAGTGAGCTCAAGGCCAGCCTGAACTGCACAGGGAGATCCTGTCTCAAAAAACAAAAACAAAAAAAAAAAAAAAGAAAAAGAAAAAGAAAAAGAAAATTGGGTCAGCTGCTTTTAGTGCTTCTGTCTGTTTTACAGTTCAAGACACTAGCATTCTATGTTTTTGGTGCCAGGAATCAAATCCAGGGCCTCAAACATGAAGTTTGTCCTTTTCGCATTAATAGGAAAAAGAAACCACAGCTCAGCTGTGTGTGTGTGTGTGAGAGAGAGAGAGAGACCAACCTTGTACTTGTCAGGCAGGCTCTTGTACCACAGAGCTATCTCCCCCAACCCAGCTGTATCATGAATGTAAGTAATGTTGCCGCACTTGGCCTGATGTGATGGATTGCAGTAAAAAATGTAGGTACAGGCTGTAGAGATAGCTCAGTGATCTAAGCATTTGCCTAGGCAAGAGGAAGGACCCAGTTTCGATCCCCAGCACCACATGATACACAGGCCCTGCCCTGAGCGTGCCAAGCTGCCCACCAAGATCAGGTATGGTGTACCTGATGTCTGTAATCCCTGTGCTGGTGAGGCTGAAACAGGAAGATCACTATGAGTCTAAATTGCATAGTTGCTGGTACCACAAAAAACAACAAAAAAACCCATGCATAGTACCAAATATATATAAAATAAAATGTAAGTGCAGTGAAAATATTGTATAAAATTGCTTTCAGGATTTATAATGACCTGCTGTTTAACTTGGGTGCCCTTCTCCAGATGTCCCTGTGTGTGCAAGATACTTTGCTGTGGGCAACAATCAAATCTTTTTTTTTTTTAATTATGGCTGATAGGGGGCTGGGGAGATAGCTCCGAGGCACAAGTGCCTGCGTGTCAAGTGCAAGATCGTGAGTTTGAACCCCGGTCCCGCAAAAAAAAAAAAAAAATTATGGCTGACTCACCCTGCCCTAGCGATAGGGCTGGTGTAGTATGTGGCGCTGGCGATTGATCTGCGGTCCCTTTGGCTGCCTAAGCTTGTCTAAGTAGGTGCTTTAGATCTCTGAGCCATCTCGCTGGCCCAACAATTCATTTTTTTTTCATCTTTTATTTATTTGGTACATGAACTCACTATGCAGCTTGGACTCAGCAATCCTTTTCTCAGCTACCCAGGGCTGGGATTACAAGCATGTGCCACCACAGTGGCTGGCACAGCTTGCTCAGAATTTCTTGGTTGACACAGCATGTGGTACCAGGGATTGAACTCTGGTCCTTGCACTTTTCAGTTAGGCGCTTGTACTACTGACTTATCTCCCCATTCCAGGCA
Source organism: Myocastor coypus (assembly GCA_004027025.1). NCBI lineage: Eukaryota > Metazoa > Chordata > Mammalia > Rodentia > Myocastoridae > Myocastor > Myocastor coypus. Next base: position 66,576 of record PVJA010006479.1, read on the forward strand.
ATAATTTTACAATCATAAAATCAGGGTAACATGAACTGTACCACTTTCTTCTTTTCTATGTGCACAGGGCTGTGGTGTTAGGTAGCTGCCCACTGGCACAAATGTCACCACTGACCACTACAGAGCTCTTCATTTTCCCAAACTTAAAACTCCACATGAAGTGAATACTAAGCCAGATTCCCGGTACCCTGTAGCCACCATAACACTGGACAGCCCTATACATTTATTTATTTATTTATTATTATTTTTGTTTCAGAACTTTTGTTTGTTTATTTTTATGGCCGGCTCAGCCTGCCCTGAGGGCAGGGCTGGTGCAGCATGTGGTGCCGGGGATCGAGCTACAGTTTCTGCAGCCACCTAAGCTTTCCCAAGCAGGCGCTTTAGACCACTGAGCCATCCTGCTGGGCCCTGGCCCTATAAATTAAGAAAAACAAAACAAAACAAAAAATGATTCCGCTATGCAGTTCAGGCTGGCCTTGAACATGTGGACAGCCTCCTGCCTCAGCCTCTCCAGTGCCAGGATTGCAGGCATGTACTACCATGCATGGCTGAATCTGAAATTTTTTTTTTAAATTTTTTTTGGATCATTTTGAGACAAGGTCTCACTATGAATTTTTTTAGGTGGGGCTTTATTTTGATTTATTTTTATTTTTTGGTGGGACTGGGGATTGAACTCAGGACTTTGCCTTTGCCAGGCAAGCACTCATTCTACTGAGCTATCTCCCTAGCCCCCTCACTATGAATTTATTTATTTATTTATTTACTTACTTACTTACTTACTTACTTACTTATTTAATGGCCTGTTCAGCTTGCCCTGGGGGCAGAGCTGGTGCAGCATGTGGTGTCAGGGATCAAACCGTGGTCCCTGAAGCTGAGGAGCCTTAGACCACTGAGTCATCCCGCCAGACCTGAATCTGAATGTTTTTATGTCTGGTTTATTTTCCTTAGCATACCGTCTTCAACACATGTCTATTATAGAATGTGACAAAATTTCCTTTTCTTTTTTTAGAATTATTTTTTTTTCTTGTTTCAGAACTTTTGTTTGTTTGTTTATTTATTTATTTATTTTTGTCTTTTTGAGACAGGGTCTCACTATGCAGTTCAGGCTGGCTTTGAGCTCACTTTTTGTAGCCCAGGCTGGTCTCGAACTTGCACCCATCCTCCTGCCTCAGCCTCCCGAGTGCTGGGATTACAGGCGTGCGCCACCACGCCCGGCTTGTTTGTTTATTTTTATGGCTGGCTCAGCCTGCCCTGAGGGCAGGGCTGGCACAACATGTGGTGCTGGGGATCAAACCACGGTCCCTGCAGCCGCCTAAGCTTTCCTAAGCAGGCGCTTTAGACCACTGGGCCATCCTGTCGGGCCCCAAAATTTCCTTTTCTTTTTTTTTTTTTTTGTGGGACCAGGGTTCAAACTCACAACCTTGCACTTGCCCAGCAGGCACTTGTGCCTCGGCGCTATCTCCCCAGCCCCTCCTTTTCTTTTCCAGTAATTTAAAAAATACCTTTTCAGACAGTCTCACTATGTAGCTCAGGATGGCCTTGAACTCAGCGACCCACCTATCATTCTAAGTGCTGGACTTTTTAGAGCCTTTAGAGATACGGTTTCACTATGAAGTTCAGACTAGCCTTGAATGCATGGTGATCGATCATCCTGCCTCAGCCTCCAAGTGCTGGAATTACAGATGTGGAGTATCAGGCCCAGATAAAAGTAATTATATACTATTATTATATTAATCATCAGAAATAATATAGAAGTTTTCTATTGTGTTATATAAATGATAAGCTGGGGACATACAATGAGGGATCCAAATGTATGGTGAAATGTTTAAAATTAAAAATACTATTACAGTAAAGCCTGGCACTTTTCCTTAGTGCACACCTTGCTCTGAGTGGCACCCATCTCCATGCCACTTTCCCAACTAGCTGTGGAAGTCACCTTTCATGTCTTTACTAGATCTGATCTATGAACACCACTACTGAGTGCCATCCTGCAGAAAGCCAGCTATGGTCCTGTCACAGCACGTCCTCCATAACCTCAGTCACTAGATCTGGCACAATGTGATCACTGCCTTTAACCCAAGTCAAACTGACAATGAAAGGCAAAATGTTTTGAATCAATGCAGGACAAACTGAGGCAGTCACAGAGTGAAACTAAAGATGTTCATGAAAGAAGACTTCCAGAGCTGCTGCAAAAAGTGGCCAGAACGATAGGCTACGTGTGTGCGATGTGAGTAGGCGTGCTCTGAACATTAATGGCAGTGTCTTTTGATAATTTTTAAATGTTTAAACATTCACTGGAGCTTAGGATCACGTTGCATGTATGCTATAAGAACAAGAATCAATTCACTTACTTTTGTATTGCTCATGCTCAGCACACATGCCCTCAACCCAGGAGTGGGATTTTTAAAAGTATGAATAGTTTGGGGCTGGGGAAATAGCTCAGTAGAATAAGCACTTGCCTGGCAAGTACAAAGGCCTGAGTTCAATCCCTGGTTCCACAAAATAAGTAAATAAATAAATAAAAATAAAAATAGAAGAAGAAGAAAAAAGAAAAGCTCAAGGAGCAAGTGTATGACTATGACACTTTCAAATCTATGAACATGGTTACTGTAAACAGTATCTCAATACTGACCTTCTAAAACCAGGCTTCTCTGAAGACAGTCATCAGGATTTTAAGACTTAGCTACACAAAGACACAATATAACTGTAATTAAGTCCAGAAAAGCCCAAAAAGATATTGACCAGGCTGGGCTCTAATTTGAAAACCTTCTGCTTTAGCAGTAAATAACTGAATTAGAAGTTCCTGGGCTGGGGAGATAGCTCAGCAGAATAAGGGCCTGCCTGGTAAGTGCAAGGTCCTAAGTTCAATCCCTGGTATCACATACACAAAAAAAGTTCCTGAAATCCTTTGTTAAAATGTTTGGTCTGCTCTGCTGAAATAATATAGTATAAGGTTTTCATCGAATTTAATCATCTACCTTCATTGGAAACAAAACAAAACACAGAATTCTGCATTTTGAATAATAGACCAATGAGTACTTCGACCATGTTTTCGTGAATCATTGGACTAATTAAGTTTGTCAACCGAGGCACCACTGTATCTTGGTATCCTGGTTGGATGTTAAAAGGACAGTTTGTGGGAAGAATGGCTGAGGTGGTTTGTGTGTATGATGAGCAGTGTTCTCCTATGTATGTAAAAGCTAGGAGAAAAATGCTGGGCAACTTTAGCAAACTCAAGCAAGCTCACCTTCTAGAGAACTGAAAATGTTAAAACTGCTAAGAAAAGCTTCTATATTTGAAAATGTACACTAAAGAGTAAGGTGATTAGAATTTAAAATAATGGCAATAGCAACAGTGCAGAGCATGCTGCTAAATGCTTTGTATTTATTTATACTTTTTTTCTTTCTTTTTTTTTTTTTTTAAAGCAGACATTTTTATTTTATTTTAAAAGATTTATTTTATTTTATTATTTTTTTTCTTGTTTCCGAACTTTTGTTTGTTTATTTTTATGGCTGGCTCAGCCCACCCTGAAGACAGGGCTGGCGCAGCATGTGGTGGCAGGGATCGAACTGAGGTCCCTGAAGCCGCCCAAACTTTCCCAAGCAAGCGCTTTAGACCACTGAGCCATCCCGCTGGGCCCCATATACTTTTTTTCTTGAGACAGTCTTGCTATATAATTCAGATGAGCCTTGAACTCACTATATAGCCCAGCACGGCCTCAAACACTTAACAATCCTCCTGCTTCAGCCTATTAAGTGCTGGGTTTACAAGCTTGCGCCACAACATCCAGCTATCTATCGACCCATTTAACCTTAGGACAATTTTCAACATGGGTATTATTATATATGAGGAGTATATTACTGAAGAAGTATCTTGCTCTTGGCTAAAGGACTAAGTTTCGGGCTGGGCGTGGTGGCGCACGCCTGTAATCCCAGCACTCGGGAGGCTGAGGCAGGAGGATCGGTGCAAGTTCGAGACCAGCCTGGGCTACAAAAGTGAGCTCAGGACCAGCCTCAAATGCATAGCAAGACCCTGTCTCAAAAAGACAAAAAAAACAAAAGGACTAAGTTTCAAAGGAAAACATGAAGACATGATAATGAAGTGTGGTGAACTGATCAGAGCTGTGATTCTTGTCTAAAAGGAATGTGGGCGATGCAAACCTAATTCTGGTTAGATACACAGAGAGAGGGGAAGTTCCAAGAATAAAAGGACTGCTTAGGTTTACAACTGGAAGAACACTGTTGCTATAGAAAACCTGGGATTCTAGTTTAAGAATGGCAGCTATGAGGCTATCCAACTGGGGAGGGCTGGGGAGGTCCTGTATCAGAATTAACCACAACAAAAGGAATCATAGCACAGGATGTAACTGTGTAACTGACAACTGTCTTCTCCATTCTAGGGCTCCATATCTAAAAGAGACCTTCATATTACGTAAACCAGTGTAATCATGTGAAGGACATCAAGACATACTCTTCTTTCTTGCTAATAAACAACACTAGCATATATATCTTATATAAAATTTAATAAGAGTAGTTATTTGTTCTTTTTTTGTGTGTGGGACTGGGATTTGAACTCACGACCTTGTACTTGCCAGGTAGGCACTTGTACTGCATAGCTATCTCCCCAGCGCCCAAAGGAGTTATTTGTCCATATCAGTTTTTTAAAAAATTTGAGACAGGGTCTCACTATGCAGTGCAGTGTAGCCTTCAACTCGCTGTGTAATCCAGGCTGGCCTCAAAGCCCTGGTGATCCTCTTCCCTTAGCCTCCTGAGTGCTGGGATTACAAGCATGCACCACCATGTTCGGCCCATCTTCAAACCAATGCCTTTAAATCGGAGATTACAATGTCAGCAGGAAAACCAAGAGCAGTTTTCCTTTCAGATATCTGTGTAGGGTGTTTGTGGTGATCAGCACACACAAAGAACCAAATGCCTCAGTTCTGAGTTCTGGGAGAAGGCGTCATTACCTCTGCAGGTCCATCTGCCTCTCCGTCGGCACTGCCTTTTTGGCTCCATCTTGCAGTTTGGGCGCTTTGGCACTGCCGGCCTCCAGACTCCCAGGGCTCTCCTGACTCGCAGCGGCTCTTTTCCTTCCCTTGCTCACAGGTTTGTTTATATCATCATTTTTGGTTGTGTTGCCCTGAGACTCAGACTTGGGTCGACGTCCTCTCCTGGGTTTAGAAGGCGCAGGTGGTCCCGATTCATCTATTTTCTCATCTGTTTTTTGCTGGATATTCTCTGCACCAGCTGCTGGAACTGTTCTTTTCTTTCCTCGGTCACTGCTGATGTTGCCCTGGGTAGCCTGATCAGAATTGATTTCCTAAAAGAGAAGAAAACAATTCTGTAAACAAAAAGTCTGTAGTATCAACGATCTGTAGTAGAATAATATTCTGAAAGCCATACACAGGAGGATTTGCTTCCCACTGTTGCTTAGCTCCCACTAGGACAGCAAGCTCCCCACAGAGGGCGTTCTGCACCTATCAGCTATGTGGCTCACGTAATGTGTTCAATAGATGCTGCTTAGAATGCATGGGGAGTACATGCAAAATAAAGAAAATTCACTTGTTTCACTGTTTTACCCATTTGAAAAGAGAAAGTTGTTTTTGGTGATGACATTTTCTACAGTTACCTTTTCCAAAGAGATGTTTTATCTTTCTTTTTTTTTTCTTTCTCACATGGTTTTACTACGCAGTCCAGGGTGGCCTAGAACTATCTTTGTAGACCAGGTTGGCCTTGAATTTGCAGCAATCCTCCTTCCTTAGCCTGCAACGTACTGGGATTACCAGCATGCACCATCCATGCCCAGCTGAATTGTTTTCACAATTCATGATATTATTTCTTCTTTCTTTTGACGTGGTTAGGGATTGAACCCATGGTAATCATCCTACAATCAAGGTACATCCCCATGATATTTTCTTTTGATACAGGGTCTCACTACATAGTTCAGGCTGACCTTGAATTCGAACTGATCCACCTGCTTCAGCTTCCCAAGTGCTGTGATTACAGGTATATGTGTGCCTCCATGCCAGGTTCTATCTAGATCAATCTTTATTGTTCTGTGATATGTTAACTCAATATCCAGCACCAGACTGGTGAGATAGTTCAGCGGTCTAGAGTACCTGCTTAGGCAAGCTTAAGCTATACCACAGGGTCTGAGGTTCCATTCCCGGAACCATATGCTGCACCAGCCCCACCAGAAGAACGGGCTGAGCTGGCCATAACATACACACATACATATACATACATACATACACACATACATATATACAGCTAAAAAAGTACCCAGCACCCTTTTCCTTTCCTTTTTTTTTTTAGGCTAAGTTTTACTGTTTAGTCCAAGCTTGCTTTCAGCTCACTACAGTGCCCCAGGCCTGGCCCAAAACATTCCATTCATTAAAACTTTTTTGTCTTTTTATATGCCATCAACTATGAACTATTTTACTTTTTTTTTTTTTTTTTTTTTTTTTTTTTT
>PVJA010006480.1:0-72954 GCA_004027025.1 Myocastor coypus
ACAATTTATTCAACTGATATGGACTTACATTTATTTCTGAAGTGACTTCCATTTATTTGGATACATCTTTTCCCCTTGGTGATTCACAGGATCTTCAAGCCTATATAAATATTTTATAAATATTTGGGTATACACCTGCACAATACCTCAGCAATACCTTTCAGCAAGAAAAACACTGAAGAGTAAAGACCAGACAGTTGCTAGCTGCAGTGAAAATCTGCTGCAAATATTTCTGCGGTAAGAAGGCACCACATACCTCTTCAGCTAGGAAAATCACTCTTCTAATACAGGACAATTTTATTTTTATATAGGATCTAGAACACTTAAGCTGCCAATTAGTTGGTGTATAGGAGAGCAACATCCTAGTTTATGCCATGAATTCATAGGGAATAGGTCCCAACAACTCAGGTTCCTTCCCATTGGTCCTCACAATGTGTGCTTCTTGGGAGGGGCAGGTTTGCATTTCAGATGAACCCAGGCACTTTTCTCTTTGGCTTCTTTCTTTTTCTGATCATTTTCCTTGATGCTTTTCAGGCGGATATCACGACTTTTTGAGTGTTTAATAAGCTCAATACGTACATGAATCCTCTTGGCAAGTATTGTGCCCTTAACTTGCTTGTTTACAACAATGCCAACAGCATGCTGGGTAACGTTGTAGACTCCTCCCATTTTGCCAAGGTAACATTTGTGAGGCATTCCTTTTTGCACAGTCTACAATATCACCCTTTTTGTAGATTCGTGTATATGTAGTCAAAGGAACCACCCCGTGTTTTCTAAAAGGCCTAGAGAACATATATCGGGTTCCCCTTCCCTTGCCCTTTATGTTAGTCTTTTTGGCAAATTACTGAAAGATGGTGGTTTCCTGTCAGCTTTTTAAGATTTGTAATTTCTTGCTCTCTGTTTCCAGGATGCAGTACCACAAGCTGCTTTCCTCTGCTAATCCTTTTCACTGTGCTGCTTCTGCCTAGGGCTGGCTGATCATGCAAGACTAAAACTACTGAACCTGACCAGCTCCTCTGCAGGTTGTGGCTGCAGTCTTACAAGGACAAAGCTCACCAACTTGGGTCACGTGATCCATTCAGCCCCATGGCTCAGAGGAGACTCCAAAGAGGAAGATGTCAGCTATTCCATCAAGGGTTATTGTGGAGAAAAACTGCTACCTATTTTGCCTTTCTTGGCTTTGTTTGACTTCATTTATTTTATCTTTGGCCTACTAATGGGCAGAAAACCAAGCAGCACTGAAATCTGCGACCCTAACACTAGGGTGGGGGGGGCGTCCAATAATTACGTGGCTACTCCGTGATCAAGTATGCATCAGCAGGAGACTGAATACTGCTTACTTGGCTTCAGAGTTTATAGGCAGTGGCTGAAACTGGAAATCAGTCACAGGTGCAGAGCTAAGACAAAGCCGTCTGAGACCTGGACGGCTTCTCCAGCCATATAAACAAGCTGTTCCAGCTGACAAATCCGTTGTTAGGCAGAGAGGCTGAAATTGAAAGAGAGCCACACCTGACCTCAGCCTCGTGTCTTCATTTCTTCATCCTCTCACCATTTTTCCCTGGGAACACCAAGCACCACGCCAATTCACAGCAAAAGTTCTACAGTTCATGTGATGAGCCAACAGTGTTTTTGAGCCATATTCATGGGAATTTGCATCACTTCGCTTTTGGAGTTCTGGAAAAAGTGAGCCAGATACGGATACAACTGAGATCTGATGGACTTAGAAGAGGAGCACCAGCAGCACCCGGTGCGAATTGAGACTGAAATCATGGAAAAAGAATGCAGTGGCCATGGGGGGTGGAATGCATACCTAGCCATTTCGTGTATGTATGCTACAGTCATTTCCATGGTACTTCTTATCAGGAGCCACTATGACACAGCTATGGCCTGTCACCACCAGTATGTAGCTGGAATTGTCTACAGCCTGCCGGTCTTTACTATATTTGCCAGCTTCATAGTAAGGAAAGCAATTTTATAGGAAGCCAAAAGATTCTCTCTACAGTTAACTGTATCATGATCAAAGGATTGTGATGAACTTTATGTTCATCTTGATCTTGAATTTCTTTTATTAAAAAAAAAAAGTCTGGCTGAATTACAAATCTGGAGCTTTCTCAAACCTATCAGGAATCTGAGAAGAACCTTAGCAACTGTCCTAGGCTCAGTTTGTAAATATTCACTCATCCCACTTCTACATTGCTTTCCTTAAAGGGAAGTTTGTGGGCTAACTTGGGGAATACATGTATTTGTTTCAAGTGTGGAGAAATGAAAAGTGTGATCCTGGAGGCTGTGTAAGATGACTGACAGCCTGGGTGACCATCATAGTAATTGGAAAAACAAATTTTCTTGAACATGAGAGAAGCCATCTGTCTGTGTGGTTTTCAATTGGTAGAGACATTGAAAATCTTGAATCAGCACCCAGAAACCATAATCTCTGGGAGAAGGATCATGACCTTGAAAGTTTTGGACAAGCTGGATTATTCTGTGACTATTTAGAAACAGCGATCTAATTTGGCTTGGTCACAATATTTGCCGCCTCTTTTCCTTTTGCTCCTTGTTTTTCTAACTCTTAGATAATGTAAAGATTCAAATGGATGCCTGACAATTTACTACTCAATACAAGAGACCTACAGCTGCTAAAGCTCACAGCAGAGGTGTTTGGAAGACATCATCTCCGGATTGGCTGCCCTTTCCATTGCTTTCATTTATTGCATTTACATCAGACTGTTATCTCTTGTTTAGCTAACTACAATACCTACTCAACAAATCCTGCATAGCCTTTGGGTAACTGTGGATAACAGCCTGTCAGTATTCTTGGTCTGATTTTTCTAAACCGCTCTGTGACTTTTTTAAAATTTATTTTAGGAGGGGTTGGGATTTAGGAGGGGTTGATCATGATACAGTTAACTGTAGAGAGAATCTTTTGGCCTCCTATAAAATTGCTTTCCTTACTATGAAGCTGGCAAATATAGCTCTGTGGCACAAGTGCCTGCCTGGCAAATGCAAAGTCATGAGTTTGAACCCTGGTCCCACAAAAAAAAAAAAAAAAAAAAATTAGGGAAGGGTCTACAGGGTGCTCAGGATCTCACTAGTAGATTGGATTTGTAGTGATCCACCTGTTTACAACCTCCCAAGAGCTGGGATTACAGGTATGCCACCATGCCCAGTCTCAATTGCCCTTTCAGGGTGCCCTGGGGGCTTGGCCAGCATGGCAGGCTGGGGGGATCAAACCCCTGGCCCCTAAGCCTGCTTGCAGGTGTTTTAATCTGCTGAGCTATTTGGCTGGCCCACTCTAACTTTAGATGAGACCTATCTTATAGAAGTTAAACTTCCATCAGAATACCAGATAGTCTTCCCGAGTACGTGGAGAATTCATTTTTTTCAAGAGACTAAATCATTGAGTTCCAACAAAACAGCACCAACAAAGTTCTTCAAGGTAACATTTTTGTGATAGTAGTTTTAAGAATGTGGGTTGTCTTATCCACAAAACAGTATCATGAAGGTGTTAGATTGCTTCAAGTAAATAAAAGGCATTATATAGATATAAGTATTTTCTTAGTATATATGCTGCCAAAGTAAGCACTCTTAATAGTTAAAGATTGCAAACAGTGCATATTGGTTATTTATTTTTGTCTAGAAAATTGAGTTTTAAAAATGACTTTTCCAGCCTAGGCATGGTGGCGCATGCCTGTAATCCCAGCACTGGGAAGGGTGAAAACAGGAGAACCACTATGAGTCTGAGCTATGTAGTGAGACCCTGTACCAGATACATTAAAAAATGACTTCCCTATGCCAGGGATATAGCTCAGTGGCATAAGTGCAAGGTCCTGATGAGTTTGATCCCTAGTACAAAAAAAAAAAAAAATTTCCTTCTGAAATGCCTATTTTGTGTCTTGAAACATTTTGAACACTATTTGCATAAGTTAGTCAAAAGTTGTAATCTGCTTTAAAGAAGTTCTAATTTTTAAAATAAATTTACAATCTTTCCATAGTGTATATTTCTTTATATAATGCCCAGTGCCTTCTTCTTGTGCCTTTGACCCATGAGAAATCCTGTTGTTGGCTGTTAATTCAACAGGCTGTAACATCTCAAATGTTAGAGAAAGTATCAGTGTAACAACCATCATGGAATCTAACACTAAAAGAGTCCATTAAATAGCTAAGTAAAAAGTACATTGGTTGAGTAAATCTTTTCAAATTTAGGCCTCTGTGCATAAATAACAACTCTCATTCCTTTTTTCACTTGAAATACATATGTTTCAAAATTACCACTAGAGAAATGCAATTAAATTATATAATATTTATCTATTTACTTCTTTTTTGCATAGTATTTAAATTTCCTTTCAAATTGGAATTTTACTCCAGATAACTAGCTTTCTTTTATCACACCTTTCCAAAGAAACTTTATCATAAGAATTTTCCAGCTAGTATTTTATCTAATGTTAATAAAATTTATGGCAGTGTCAATATTAACATGACAATTATTAAGTACTGATCAATATTAAATATCCAGAACAGAAGATGATTTATTTTATGAAAGCATGAGACAGCGCAGTTGGCCAATACTAGTTTGTCACCCATTGGTTAGATTTTATGAACAATTTTATAAGCTGAAATGATCTCCTAATGGGAGGAAATATGATTTCATATACATATAAGACGTGTTTTGGGGCCAGCAAGATAGCTCTGCGGTCTAAAGCGCCTGCTTAGGCAACTTTAGGCAACTGTGGGGACCACGGCTCGATACCTGGCACCACATGCTGACCTAGCCCCACCCCTAGGACAGGCTGAGCTGGCCTAAATAAATAAATAAAATTAAAAATTTGTTTCTTCCTGGGGAGAATCATTCAGGGTTACCATGGCTCAGAGGCACAGCACTGGCCACATAGCACAGTGGAACTTGGTGCGATGGCCATGCTGTATGTTGTGCGCAGCTCATACTGGTTTCTTTTCAATGCTGATAAAATAAGGAGCAACATAAAATTTGGGGGCTTTTTTTTTTGGATATGCATATTAATTTGTATAGTTTAAATGTTTATAGAGCTAGGATGCAAGATACAAATTTAATATGATTTTTGTTTCTCAAGTCTAAATGTCATATTTTTTTAGAAAAGGATTTCTCTTTTGTGCTGGCAATGCCCTGGATTTCTGTGCTACCTTGTTTTCCAATCAACTCTTCACTCAAGACTCAGTGCCCCACTTCAGGACAATTTTTGGGGGGTGCTTGGGATGTGCTCCACCACCGAGTGCCCTGTCCTAAGTCTTATTGATCATCCTCTTATTAGTAGCTATTAGTGCTGCCTTCCTCACTGTCATGACTCTGTTGCGCACTGGCCTCTCTGCTGCTTTTGAACATTCCTCCCACTTAGTGCATTTAAGCTATAGCATGACTGGGCTGGCGAGATGGCTCAGCAGACTAAGCACCTGCTTAGGTAAGTACAGGGTTCGGGTTTCGATCCCCAGCACCACGTACCACCTTGGCCCATCCCTGGGCACACTGAGCTGGCCACCAAAACCAGGCATGGTGGCACACACCTGTACTCCCAGTGCTGGGGAAGCTAAAAACAGAAAGATCACTACGAGTCCAAGCTGTGTATAAGTATAAGCTGTAACATGATCTAATAGCTTTCCTTTTCCATGCTCCTCCCCAATTCCTATGGGAATCATCCTACTCAAGTTACATATGAAGAACCTGAGGTCAAGGTTGAAAAAAGTAATAGTGACACAGCATGGCACAAAGGCTCAGGTCAAGATAGGTGGTTGGCTTTGTCCAACTCAATTCCTGTTGGTGACAAAATAAGTGTGTGAGATTCCCAGGTTGCTCTCCAATACAGATGCCTAGGTTTCCATGGTTTCACTCATGGCCACACCCTCCTAGTTCTATGGAAAGAGATTAAAAACGATTTATTTGTCCAAGATCACTCAGGTAGTAAGTTACAGGTCGAACTCCCTGGACTTCAGGAAGGGCCAGACAGAAAGAGGTAGGACAGACAGGCAGCGGATTAAAGCATCACAGTCCTCTGGAAAATGGGGCAACAGGAGAATATGGCGGCAGCACCCCGACAGTAGCAAGTTTCTTCTGGCCCCTTCTCTCCCACATGAGTTGGCCTTTCTGGCCTTTTTCTTGCACTCAGAGCCCAACCCCTTTAAGTATCTTTCTAGATCTCGGCAACTATCACCTGAAGGGACAGCAGCAATTATTTTATAGATAACAAAGCCAGCTCAGAAAATGTTGGCTGCTTGGTGACTTTCCCATTTAGGTGTTCCAACAGGAGCCATTCACCTAATATCATGGCAGGCTCTCTAGGCAGAAGACCACAAGAATGTGGCCTTAGGCTAAAGGTGGCCTCGTGGTAGGATGGATGAAACACGAGCATCAAAATGGAGGGAATACGGGTATTAAACCCAACAAGTGGGCTCTAGGTAAAGTCTCCTATTAGTGAGGATTACTAAGGGTGATGTCTTAAGTACTTCTTGCTTTGCTGAGGCAACACCCAAAGTTAAACGGGAAGGGTATATTTCAGCTATTTATTTATCATGGAGCAGAAGTGGTTCATGGTGTGGCTGGCAGAAGGCAATGAAGCAGCAGTCAGTCTGCCTTCTTTCTGCCTTTTTATATTTTCTCCAGGCTACAAGCTTCTTAGGTGGTGTCACCCATATCCGAGGTAGGCCTGCTCATTGTCCACGCCCAGAACTATGCTAAAGGGATTTGGTTACAGATATCCTTCATCCTAGTGTTATGTAGCCATGACCCAGCCACCTCCCAAAAGCCCCCCTTGGAGTACAGAAGGCTTTGGGAAGACAACTAGGTACAAGCCATGACAGGTGGGGTCTTCTTTGGCACCCCTGATCTTACTCTTGATCTAGCACATCCAGAAGCTTTGAACTGAGATAGAGTAGGGAGAGGCTCCTGCTGCAGGCAAGGACTAGTTCTAGGCTGGGCTTCTGTGTGGTACCTCTCAATCCTACTGCTGTCTGTCCATCTAGCCCTCTTCTTTCTCTTCAACCTGAGGGTAAACCAGGCTAAGTATGGCTAAGAGCAGTCTGTGATCAGACTTCCAAACACATGAGAAAGCAACCTCCAGGGTCTCTTGCTCATCCAGATCTTGAAGGCAAAAGAGCTTTTCTTCGACATGAGCTCAAATAAATTCCAAAGAAAGGCTTACATTGCTTTTTTTTTTTTTTTTTTACTTACGTTGCATTTCTAATGTTTCCGCAGGTCAGGTTGAAATCCAGTCCAGAGGCAGAGAGGGGCTGACTTAGTCTTTTTCCTGCAAGGAAGAGTTCTCCTCTCCCTATTCTTATTCTAGCCTTTTATCCTTTGTTCTTGTGTTTTATTTTACTTTTTTAAGATTCACCAGCTGCTTGATTAACCAACCTCTTGAATTAGCTCTTTTATCCGACCTTCTCTTTGGGTTGCTCTGCCTACCCATAACAACTAAACTAAACCACTACAGGTCTCTGGACACCCTGGCAGAGCAGCGGGGGAGGCCAGCCCCCTCCCTGAGCAGCAGCTCTGTGGCGTGATTGGCCTGCGAAATGGAGCAGAGTCCAGAGGAGGAGGCAGGGCCCTGACTGGAGAGCAGGACAGGTGCCAAGCCAGAGCCTCAAGCCAGAGTGCCCTGGGCAGCCCCTGCTTAGCAGATCCCTGTCCCCACTCCGCTGCCTTTGACACTCCCAGCTTGGGTCACTTACTGTGGGGCAGAGGCTGAACACTGACAGTTTCTGGAGGGAGAACTGGCAGGGCTGATGGTGTCTGTTTAGTACAAGGACCACACACAGCCCTCTGGCCAGGCTGAACTTGGGTTCCACCAAAGCCCTCTGACCCCATATGAATTGGGTACAAGGGTGGTCTCCAAGCTGGCCTGGGCTGACAGGTGAGGTATGTGGGAGTCAGCCAGACCTGGGCACCCCAATAAAGATGTAATCTCCAAGGGTTACCTTGTGGAGAGCACCAAGAATGGTGCTTTCTGCTCTAGGAATTCTATTCAGACCTGAGACCTTAGATCCCTAGAACACCAAGTCCTGGGAAGGCCAGGAACTGCTGTTTGGGAATGTTGGGGAACATGCAGTGTAGCTATATATCCCAGTGGATTCACACAAGTCTCACTTGAGCAATTTGGGGTATGGCTGAGAGGTGGGTGGAGGAGTGGGAACAGGGTGGCTGCTGTGCTGGGGAGGGCTCTGTGTGGAGCTATTAGTCTCAAGTGAGCCTTAAAGCCAGATAGGAGTACACAGATATGGGGAGAAATCCAAAGAACTGGTGATGGAATGAGGGTGGGCTTCGGGCATAGTCAGTGTCTCTCTTCCCTTCCCCTCCCCCAACCCTCCCCTCTTCTGTCCTTTTCCTCCTTCTCATACTGGGGGTTGAAATAAGGCCCTTCACGTTGAGCGATATCCTTATCTACCCCTCCGCACCCTTTAACTTTTATTTGGAGCAGCGTCTCTTAAGTTGCTAAGTTGCTCAAGATGGGCTTGAACTCTCAGCCCTCCTGCTTCAGCCTATCAGAGTGCTGCAAATACAGGCTACCATGCCTAGCTTCCAATCTCTTCCTGTTGGCCCTTCAAATGATGCTCCCTGTTGTGCTGCATCAGCCAATGTCTTCCATTTGGGCTAAATGTGTCATCTACTTTTGCACGCAGCTGCTCAGGGATACATTCCTTTGAGAACAGGATTCGCTCACAGGTCCCAGAATCCCTGTGGCTGCCTTGGTGACCATCACAGAGTTGATGCATGTGAGCGCCACAATGGTAGCGTGTGGCCTGATGAATAGTAGGGAGTCCTGGGAAGGAGCTGGCTTCTCCACTTATGTTGACCTTTCTGGTTGTGGGACCCTGGAGCAGTCACTTTACCCTCTGAATCTCAGCTTCGTCATCTATAAAATGCACCATCACCATAAGTCCTCACTTTGGGACCCTGAGTGGCTCCCCAGTGTCACCCGGGAGAAGCACCCCCAACTCGCCACACACATGGTGAAGGTGGGAAAAGCCTATCAGGGAAACCTAAAGCACACCGTGCTGCCTTGTGCCAGGAGCTGGACACATCCACACTCATGAGCCACAGTGCCCTCTGCACATCACGATGCCGTTCCTTCTGTGTCCTCCCTCACACTTACTCTGACACCTGGCTTCTATCAGACCTTTGCAGAAAGCTTTAACACACATTTATGTGGCATGCTTCAGTACATGCCCAGGATCTTTGGGCATTCTGCAGACTTCCCTGCCCTCCTCAGCCCCGAGCCAGGCCAGATGACCCCTCTGGGACCCTCAGTCCCCGTGTTACCTCCCCTCGGTCCAGGCAGGGAGCAGGCTCCGTGCTCCCTGGACTGAGCACTCATCACAGGGGGGCTGGCCGTGTGAAGAGCTGCCCGCTCCCGAATGGCCTCAGCCCCCTAGGGCTTTCCCCTTGCTCTGTGGTGTCACTGTCTCCCACAGGTGGGTACTGGGCGGGTTCATGGCCCATCTTGCAGCGAGAAAAGGCCCTGCCGATTTCTCAGCCATCCAGGCATTGCTGAGCAGGATGCTTCCCCTTGTTCACGCCTAACCCTAACCACTGGCTCCTCCGGGACCAACTCTGGGTCCCACACTTGCCACCTCCAGGACTGTCACAACCTTTCTTGTTGTGTCTGAGCCCCTTTGTGAGTCTTCTAATAAAGCAAACAGGAGGAATAATAATAGTTGGCTCAATCGCCTTCCCCTTGAGGCACTTTTAATATGTATACTTCGAATGCTATGCATACCTGAATAGATAACCTTATTCTAAATAACCTGTCACTCCCTGGAGGACAGTGAGTCACCTCGCACTCAACAGGTTACAAGGCAGGTGTCTTGAGGACCAGGTAGATAGCATCGCCCTGGGGACTTGTCTGCCCCCACCAGCACCTGCACGTGTTACCAGGCCTCCAAACTGTTTCAGAGAAGCGAAAATCCACAAGAAACTTGAAGCTGCCTGGCTTTGAAATTTTGCCAACGCGTTCCAACTATTATGTAACCAGCATAGCCATGCTGGCTCTGAGCCTGAAATGCCAAGGGAAAAACAACTCTGATCCCAGCGTCGACAGGACCTCGGCGCTTGCCACAGCGGGTGGAGCCGCTGGGAGGTAGGACTTCCGGAAATCAGAGCCAGTGCTGGGACCTCGGTCACCGGCTGTGGCCCTGGTGGCCAATAGGAGAGAGCCGCCTTTACCCAGCCAATGAAGACCCTGGTTGCCATGCAGTGGCGCCCCGCCCACGAGCCCGTTCCGCCATCGTGGAATACGCTCACCGGACTGAGAGCTCTCTCCGCAGAGGCTGCGTCCACCTCCCATCGACATGCCATTCATCGAGCTGGACACGAACCTACCCGCCAGCCGCCTGCCCGCCGGCCTGGAGAAGCGGCTGTGCGCGGCCGCCGCCACCGTCCTGAACAAGCCCGGGGACGTGAGAGACGACAGGGGTGCTCTGGGCAAGGGGAGGTTTGGGGACCAGGGGTCCGGCTCTGTCCACGCCCCTCCACCCAGTGACCAGACTCTTCTCAGGGACCTCCAGTTTGCCCACCCTCGTACCTTTGCACGCCCCCATGAATCTGCGGGCCTGCCTCGCCCCGCCCCGCCCCGCCGGCGCTCCTCTGCCGCGACCCCCACCGGACTTTATAGAACTCGGGCACCGCAGGTCTGCGCATCCTACTCGCTGAAGCCCCGGCTTTGAAACTTTTGTGTCATTCTCAGCGCGTGAGCGTGACTGTGCGGCCTGGTTTGACCATGGCGATGGGCGGATCCACAGAGCCCTGCGCCCAGCTGCTCGTCTCTTCCATCGGTGTGGTGGGCACTGCGGAGGAGAACCGCGGACACAGCGCGGGCTTCTTCCAGTTCCTCACCAAGGAGCTGGCCTTGACTCAGGACCGGTATGTAGGGGTAGTGGAAGGACCCTTGTGTGACAACCGCAAGCAGAAGCAGCGACCCTGCCTCAAGGGCCCCCGGGGAAAGAAAGGTCAGGGGAAAAGAAACCCTCCCCCTGCCCCAGAAGGGTATGGTGGAGTCTATTCCAGGTGGCCTGTGCATCCTTGGGCCCCCCACTGATTGGTTGGTGTTCCTTTGGGTCCAAGACCGTTGTTGAATTCTTGGCTCAGCAGCTGCCCCAGTGTGACACCTGGCCAAGGTGTGTTTTCTTGGACCTCAGTGCTTCCATCTGTGCACTGGGAAGGACTCCTTTAGACAAGTTCTCAGGAACACTGTTAGAGGCATGGGGTGCATGGTCCTTGGGATGGCCTGTGGCCTGCAGGCGTATATGTTGCCACCTGGCAGAGAAGACAGGTGTTACTAACCTGATGAAGCCAGGGAGTCTGATTTCTCAAGAGAACATTCGCAGGCCTCCGAAGTGCAATCTGGGTATGCCTCCAGCCCCTGACCTTTGGAAGCAAATGAGGCTGGAAGGAAAGGGGTGCTATGTACAGAAGAGGGCTTTATAGCTTGGTTGTCCAGACGCACAGCTGAACCGGTTCGGGTTTGCAGCCACGGGTCTCCACCTGCATCTGGCAGTACTACTGTATCGTCTGAGCCAGGGAAGAATTTAGCTGGGATGAAGCGGGCAGCAGGAATCCTTGAGGGCTGGTGTGGGCTGGCCTGGGAGCCCATGGTGAGAATGCGCAATGGGTCTGCTAGGTGAGGAACTTGCCAAGCAGCTGACACCTTTTCCTCTGTTTACTGAAGGATAGTTATCCGCTTTTATCCCTTGGAGCCCTGGCAGATTGGAAAGAAAGGAACTGTCATGACATTTTTATGAATGGCACAAAGGATCCAGGACATCTCTTAAGTTGGCTGCCCCTTCCTGAGAAGCCTCCTGGCAGAGTCAGGGTGTAGTGGATCTGGCACCCTTCTGCAACTGTGTCTGTGGCCTTGTACTTGTCCCCTTCTCCATCCCTTATAAATAAATGAAGATGACTTTATCATTCAAGTATGACTTATTTACCTCCCTACTACCTTCCTGTCACCATGGGCCTCTGGGCAGCAGATTTGGTTTATTGTCTTTGTTGTAGTTGTTCAGAGTACAAGATGCAGACATGATGTCATGTCTAAACATCATTAGTATAGATCTTTCTTTTCATTACACAAAGAGAAATTGTCTGTATAGATAGTCCAATAGTGCACAACAGCAGTGGATTATCAGCTCTTCTGGTATTATGGGGGTGCTGTTGGCTTGAACCTTTGCACTCAGCGTATTCATATGGCTTTCCTTTTTATACCTTGTGGTTAGACTTTTCTGCTAGATGGTTAGGAATGGCTGTCACAAAGAAATCAGCCAACAACAAATGTTGGAGTGGCTGTGGGGAAAAAGGAACCCTTCTCCCTAGTTGGTGGGAATGAAGACTGGTGCAACCATTATGGAAATCAGTGTGGAGACTCCTTAAAAAACTAGGACTGGAAATCCTATTCAATCCAGCTATCCTATTGGAAATTTTCCCAGAAGAACTGAAAACATCATATCATAGTGATATTTGTGCACCTATGTTTATAGCAGCACAATTTGTGATAGCCAAATTTTGGAAACAACCAAAATGCCATCACCTGAAGAATGGATAAAAAAGACGTGGTGTTGTTATACAACGGACTGTTACACAGCTATAAAGGATAATAAACTCAAAGCCTTCATATATAAGTGGATGTATCTTGAACATATACTCATAAGTGAAATAAACCAGGCTTACATGTGTAAATATCAGATAGTCTCCCTCATATAAGAATTCAAAAGAAGAAATAAAGATGAAAAGTATAATATAATTAAGTGGAAAGTGAGAATTTAGGGATCAAACAAGAGAGAACTAGGAGAAAATTAGGAAACATGGTAGGGACAAAATCATGCCTTTGTATACAAAAGATGGTTAAGTCAATGGTCCTAAAAATCTCCAACAGGTTTTTGAAACTAGCAGGTAATTGGTAGAATTTGCTCCCCGATTGTATGTACTGATATCTGTGAACTAAGCAAATACACTCAAGATAGCAATGTGTAACATTAAAACCATGCTTGGAATACCTATCACTCTGGTCTTCTAATTAGGCAGTACTTCTAATGTCATATCAATTGTTGCTATACTCTCAAGTAGATGTTTGTTGAAAAATTAAAAAGAAAGAAGCAAGGTAATAAAATAGAATATAAGACAAGAAAGAAAGGTCATAGAAGTGTACTGCTACCATTTTGTAAATGGTTAAGTTCCTAAATCTCTGTGTAACGATGTGCAATTGTTTTTTTCACATTCTATAGGGATTTAAAGTTCAGAATGTCAATAATTGATGGAAAATACCTGTTTCATGTTTTGTCTAACGTGTTTGATATCCAGAAAGATAGTGATGGCAAGCTCAAATAATATCATTAAACTTCTCTTCTAGAGGGTTAACGACTTAAGTTGGCAGACCCAATAATTAAAGAAAAGCCAATATGCTTTCACAGAGAGCAAACTGGTCAAGTAATGGCCATGGCTCATCCAAATGGCTGACACTGGCAACAGTTCTACAAAGCACTATACATGGTTTCAAAGTAAATCCTGAGGGAATTTGACCATGAGAGATACAAAATTACATGTTTTGTTATGCAGGTCTTGCTTTAACTTGCCCTTAACCACCCAGCAAAAGTTTAACCACAAGGCATAATATGTAAAGCTAGATTAGTATGCTGAGCTGTAAAAGGTTTAAATCAACAGCTTCTGACATTGCCAGTTCTGCCAATAACCCACTGCGATCATGGAATACTGGATTATGTGTACAACTACTTTCTCTTAGTTCAATGAGAAGAAATTTTTACCAACAATGATTAGAAAAATTACGTCTACATCCTGTGCTCTGCATAACTACAAGGAAGACAACAATATACATTGTATCAATTATTGGGAATGTACTACCAATGTGTTTTTCAAAATGTCACATTATTATTTCTTATTAAAAGAATAAATAAGTAAATAAATTAATAAAAAATTTTTAAAAAGAAAAGCCAATATTTTGGCTCTACCCTTTCAAGCTCAGTGAGGACACAGGACATAAAAGAACCTGTACTGTTGGGCCGGCGAGATTGTTCAGCAGTCTAAAGCACTTGCTTAGGCAAGCTTAGGCAACCACATGGACCATGGTTCAATCTCCGGCACCACATACTGCACCAGCCCCACCCCCAGGGCAGGCTGAGCTGGCCATAACAACAACAACAAAAAGAACCTGTAAAGTGGAGTCCCAAATTTCCTGTTCAAGATTATAGGGCTGCAGAGGAAAGTGATCGGTGATGTACAGTGTGCCTAAGGAGAGTCACCTAGAGAGAAAACATTCTCTCAGGCTTTCACAGAGAGCAAATTGGTCAAGCAATGCCTGTGATTCATGCAGATGGCTGACACTAACAAAAGTTCTGCAAACACAGTACATGGTTTCAGGGTAAATCCTGAGGGGACCTGACTGACCTTGTCAGATACAAAAATTACATTTTTTGTAATATAGGTCTTGCTTTAACTTGGTCTTAACCATCTAGCTTCACTATCAAGCGCTCCCTTTCCCCCACCGCAGGTCCAGTGAGCCACCCAGCAGGCAGGAGGTGCATGTGCGCATGCTATTGGCTGGCTACTTGACACCAAACCGGCAGAAATGCACCTTGCTTCAGGCTGACAGCCTGTAAGTGCAGGGTCCTAGAGCTTGAGTGGTTTCTTTGGTCACACTGGGTGGCTTGAAAGCACAGGAGGCTTCCAAGCACCAGAGGCTTGGAAGCACAGGACATGTGGGTGAGGGGTGCCTAAGACCCTGTGGGCAGGAGGCTGAGTCACCTGGGGATGCTGGAGTCTTCCCCTGAAGCCCCAGTTCCAATCTGGGAAGTAGTGTCCAAATGTCAGCCAGATATGGCTTCGTCACTACCTGGAGACCTACTGTTGCTGTCCTGGTGAGTTTAGGCAACTCCCACTGAGAATCTTGACAGTTTTGCTGCGCCGTTTCCCAGAAGGAAGTGGGTCAAGATTAGACAGACTTCACCTAACGCTCCCGGGTGACCACGCTCAGTAACTATGTGGGCGCCTCAGGGGTCTGGTCCGGGTTATTGCAGATCATAATTCTGGATTTTCTGGAGATAAGAATCCTAATATGTAAAAAAAAAAAAAAAGAATCCTAATATGTGATTTGTTGCTGTGGTTAAAATATATCTTTAGAATGATCTTGTTCAGGGGCTGGCAAATTTTTGTAAATATATATTATAGTGTGTTCTTAATAAACATAACAATACTTTTAGTAATAGTATCTCCACTTTGGAAGCCATGCTCTGCTTATCTCTGCTATTGTCCTGATAAAATTCTATTATGGATTCTAAAATTTTCATTTTGCATAAACTGTCATTTTCATATGTCACAAATTCTTTTCTCATTAAAAATATGAAAGCTGTTCTTTGCTATTAGGTCATACAAAAGCAGTGGGTATAGATGGTTGCAGGATCTTTGTCCAGTTCAGAACTTCACACAGTAGAAGAAACTGAGACCCGGAGAGAGGTGTCTGGGCCACATAAGGCTCACAGGCAAGTTTTGCCAGGACTTAGCTTAATAAAGCCTATCTCTGGATCCCTGGCCTACAGCTGTTCACACAGTGGACAAGGGCACACAGGTGTCCAACGTGCTGTTCTTTACTACATGTGAGTTTGGTGGTACCTGGCTCCTTCTATGTTTCTAAGTTTTTTGGTTGAGAGAATAAGTTTGTGATCTTGTTGCAGAAGGAAGAGTTAGTAGCACTGGTCTTGAGTTGTGGTGCCTGAGGCCTTCCTCAGTGGGCCATAAAAGTGAGGAACAGGCCTGGAGAGCGGGGGTGGAGCAGAGGTATGGATGCAAAGGCCTATGTGAATTCTCTGCCTCCCAGTACCTATGGGACTGGGGACACCTCCAGGTCTGTGTCACTATAGAGGGAGCAATCAGAAAGGATGGTTGTGGAAATGGATCGAGTTGGTGTGGAGTCAAGTATGCGTGCAGCCTTATGCCTGGTATCAGTGACAAGAGTTCTGCCGTTATTTCTATATTGCCATCATTGTCTCTGTGGGTCTCTCTAATATGCCAGACACAGTGTGCTAATTGCTTTCCATGAATACTTACGCTTTTTTGCAAGGAAAGTATCTTTATTTATTGTTTTCCCAGTACTGAGCTTCAACCCAGGGTCTTCACAATGAGCCCTTTTTAATTTTTTAAAGCAATATTTTGAGACAGGGCTTCACTAAGTTGAACAGACAGGGCTCAGATTTGCAATCCGTCTTCAGCTTCCCAGAGTTCTGGGGTTACAGACCTGCGCCACCATACCATGTCTTATGCTCCTTTTAATGATGAGAAAACACAGGGTCAGGCATGATTAAAAGTAGCTTCCCCAAGACTCATCACAGTCAAAATCCCTGATATCTAACAAAAAGATACAATGTCAAAAGCTATCAGAGAAAGGGGCTGGGGAGATAGCTCCGAGGCACAAGTGCCTGCTGGGCAAGTGCAACGTCGTGAGTTTGAACCCTGGTCCCACCAAAAAAAAAAAAAAAAAAAATCAAGTTCAAAAGCTATCAGAGAAAAGCAACAGATCACTTATAAAGGTAAACCCACTAGAATTAAAACAGATTTTTTTTACCACAAAATTTGAAGGTGAAGAGAGCTTGGAGCGACATGTTTCAATCCCTAAAAGAAAACAACTTCCAATCCAGGCTAATATACCCTGCAAAATTCTCTTCCAAATTTGATGAAGAATGAAGTACATTCCATGACAAAATAAACACCTTAGAAATGCATAAACACCAAAACAACTCCAAAATATTTTCAAGGATGGCATGGAAAGCCACAAAGTTACAAGAAGTGAGTACCTCAAGCAAGATGAATGGCGAAACAATAGAAAAAAAATGCAGCTACAGGAATTTCAATACTTTTTAGTAATAACTGTCAATATAAATAGTCTCAGCTCCCCAATTTAAAACACATAGATTGATAGATTTTTTAAAAAAAGAACCCAACAATCTCTGACATTCAAGAGACTTATTTAATCAAAAGATAAATGCATGTACAAAAAAATCAAAGGCTTCAAAACAGTGTTCCATCCACCAGGACTCTGAGAGCAACCAGGGTTACTAGTAATATTATAGCAGTTTAAAAAGATCAGAGCTGGGCGTGGTGGCACATGCCTGTAATCCCAGCACTTGGGAGGCTGACGCAGGAGGATTGATGTGAGTTTGAGACTAGCCTGGGCTACAAAAGTGAGCTCAAGGCCAATCTGAACTGCATAGTGGGACCCTGTCTCAAAAAGAAAAAAAAAAATATCAGAAATGACAATATATATTACTTAATGGAACACTTCTAAAGAGATGAACCTTGTAAATATATATGCACCAAATGTCAATGCACCTAACTTGATAAAATAAGCACCAACACAATCATAATGAGTGATCTGAATATCTGATTTTTACAAATAGATCAACTAAACAAACATGAACAAAGAAATATGAGCTGAAGCACATCCTGGAACTGAAGAATTTAGTAGGTATCGCAGAGTGTTCTATTCGACTACAACAAAATGTACCTTCTTAGTAGCGTGTGGAAATTTCTCCAACATAGATGAGCTGCTAGTCCATAAAGCCTGCTTACACAAATACAAAAGAATCAAAATCTCTTCTTTTATACTATAAGATCATTGCACATTCAAACTAGATATCACAAAAGAAGTCAGAAATTTTACAAACACCTGCATGCTAAATAATATTCTCCTGCCACTCAGTCGGTCACATAACCAAGGAAGAACTATAACAATTCCTACAATCAAATGATCAGGCTAGTTGTTAATGGTTTCTGTCTGGATGTGCCCCAAAGTCTCATGTGGTTATGTGAGCCGGGTTTTTCAGAGATGGCTGAGGCTGTGATTGACTCATGATCCGATGGTGGATTAAAGGTGTGTTGCTATATCCACCCTAGGGCAAGTATCCTGCATGTTATATAAGGGACAGAAAAGTGTCTGTCTGTCTGTCTGTCTGTCTGTCCCTCTTGCTCCCTCACGTGTTGCTCTTGCTGTCTTCTGCCACTGCAATGAACTCTTGCATCACTGCCCTATGCTACCCTGCATTGGAGCCAGTCAATTATGGACTTCAACCTCTACAAGCTATGAGCTAAATAAATCTTCTCTTACTTCACTTTGGGCGTTGGGTATTATGTCTCAGCAATAACAACAAAGAAAAAGTAATTAAGACATGTAAAGTGTAACAACCAATGGGACACAATGAAAGCAATACCGAAAGAACTTTATTGCTGTGAAGGATCACATTAGAGAACCAGAGCAAGCCTGAATAGCCTAATGCTGTACCTAAAAAAACTAGAACAAGAGCATTCCAAATCCAAAATAAGTACAAGGAAGGGAATCATAAAGGTCAGAGCAGAAATTGAGGGAATTAATTACATGGGAATTATCAACATTGAACCAAGAAAATATAAAAACTCTGAACAAGCCAACTACAGATGATGAAATTGAGACAGTAATAAAAAACCTATCAACTTAGAGAAGCCTTAAGGAAGTCTACATGGCATGTGTAAAAATGTAGTGCTTTCTAAAAAAAATTTACTGCCTATAAAGTATATCGTAATAATTTTTTTTTAGGGGTCAGGGAGATAGCTCAGTAGAATAAGTGCTTGCCTGGCAAGCACAAGGTCCTGAGTTCAGTCCCTGGTACCACACACACACATCCCCTACCCCCAAAATCTATGACAAATGAAATACTATATGAACAGAAACAGGACACTAATTGAACACAAATGAAAGTGTGGAAACACAAATGAGGATTTGGAATTTTGCAATGAATGAGGTACAATTTTATGATGAACATAAAATAAATGAAAGACTACAAATTCTATTGGCAGTGCCAACCTCTCTTTCATGGGCCAGGCCAAGGGGAAGGCTGAGCCTTGAGGACTGTAATGGTGAACTTTCTAGAACTTTCAATGATACAAAGTAGCAGAATGTGAGCCATAGGTGCACTACCACTGCTCCAGGATATCAAGCAGGCCATTGTTAGCATTGGTCTGGATGACCATTTACTGTCTGGGTTATTTATTTGTTGATATCTTTTCTTATTTCTTCTCTCTCTTTAGTACATTAGTTTACTTTGAGTTCAGTATTGCCACAAACTTACTAGCTTAAAACAATACTATCTTACTATAATTCTGGTCATTAGGAGTCTCAGAATTTTACAATGTTAATTCCTGCTGCAGGCTTTGGGGGGATTAATTTCCTGGCCTTTTCAGCTTTGGGAAGCTGCCTACATTCCTTCTGGTCCCTACTTCACATCACTTCACCTCTTGGGTCTGTGATCACATCCCCTAGGACTGAGTCTGACTTCATGTTTCCTTCTCCTAAGGACCTTTGCAATGACCCTGGACCTATTTGGATAATCTCCTCATCTCAAAGTTTTAATCAAAGCCCCTCTTACCACATCAAAGGTACCATATCCACAGGCTCCGGGGATTAGAACATGACCTGTTTGGGCAGGATGGAGACCATAACTCGCCCTATCACACTTAGAGAGAAGAATGGAAGATACATTGAAGGGGTCAGGCTTGGGATTGATTGGATGTGCCCAGGTTCAGATAACTGAGCTACCACTCATTAGCACTTATTCATGTCTTGGAGGATGGGTGCATCTAACCTGCTTTGAGGTCTCAGTTTCCCTGTTTATACACTGGGGCCTTTCTCTGGGTTTCTGGGAGATGTGAAGAGTTAGTTTGTGTCCCAAGCATCATCTGGTCAGATTAGTAAATCCTACTTCCTTGGGATGAAATAAGTACGTTGGAGTCTGAAGTGTGGCAAATAACCCCACTCACACCCTTCTTCCTATAGTACATCAGAGAGAGAGAGAGAGAGAGAGAGAGAGAGAGGTGTCCAAAGGGATTGTCAACCCTGCCATATGATAGTGGGGCATGCTTTGGGATGTATTCTGGTTAGCGTGTCATTCATTATGGATTTTGTTTGGGATGGTATGGGGTTGTTTCTATAGGAAGTGAGATTAGAAGTAGCAGTGCATGGCTGGCTTTGGAGACAGACTGGGGTTTCTGCCTCTCACCCAGTCACAAGCCATGTGATGATGCGTTACTTTGCCTCCCTGAGCCTTTTTATCATCAGAAGACCAAACACACTGACTAGATGCAGGTGAAGGGTCCAGGGACAGCAGGGTGGGGAGGTTGTGCAGGAAGGTTCCTAACTTCTTTCTAAATTTGAATGGATGTGGCATATCACACACAGAAAACCTTGAAAATGTTGATGGCATTGGTTAGTATTGAAGTTATTTGGGGCAAGTAGAGACTCTGAGAGATAAACATTTCTAAGAGAGCTCTTCCCAATCCTCACCTGCATTCATATCTTTGACAATTTAACCCAAAAGCCCTTGCTGAGCGCTTAGTGTATGTTCAGAATTATGCTGTGTATGGGGACAGAGATAGGTGGTGTCTTAGCTACTTCTCTCTTTGCTGAGACAAAATACCTGACTCCCAAAGTTAAAGAGTGGAAAGGTTTATTTGGCTTACAGTTGGTCAAGGTTTCGGTCCATAATCAGGTAGTTACAAGGCAAGGCAACAGATGTCAGAGGGGCAACAGTCTGTGGTGGCAGAGGACAGCAATAGCAACAAAGGAGGGAGAAGATGAGATTCTGCCCCTTATACTGTATGGAGACTACCTGTCTGGCTCAGAGGCAGGGCTCTAACAACATGGAGACATAGCTACTCCACTTGGGGTTCAGAGGAGTAGGGGAGAAAGCCTCCCTTTCGGTTCTCTACAGTCCTCCTGATCACTCAGGTCTCTACCAAACAACCTTAACCAGTGGCATCAGGGTCCAGGTAAGATTGCCAGGCAAGCAGTAACTGAATTTTGTAATTCTATGTTTTTCTAGTTTTGAGCCCAGGGATGCTGTACCCTGGAGTTAAATTTTCAGTTCTATTTATTTATTTTGAGATAGGGTCTTATAAATTACCCAGACTGGCCTCAGACTTGTGCTCCTCCTTCCTCAGCCTCCCCAGTAGCTAGAATTGCACCAAGCTCCTCTCATTTATATTTAGAATGACCTCGTGTCATGGCAATGATACAGATCCGCTCTTTAAGGTGTTAATGATACAGTTTTCTTTTTAAATACGTGTATTTAAATACAATGAGTCTAAAGTTTCAAAATCTACAAAATCTGCCAAACTTGGTTTGAAAATATTTGGAAAATAATAATCCTACTTATATTCTAAAAAGCAAAATTTGGCATGGCTAGTACTACATGGAAATCCAACGGTGTAGGAACGTGTGCATATGCTGATGTAGCTGTCGGACTTCTCAGGGACCTTCAGCAGCTCTCCAGCACCCCCTTTTAACATTGCTTGCCCCACATCTATACCAAGTGATGGGTCTGTGATGGTTGCATCTTCATTGACGATAAATGTACATTTTTCTTGTCACTGTTCCCTAAATGATACAGCATAATCATTTGTATCATATTAAGTGTTATAATTCATCTAGAGAAGTCAGGAGGGTGTGTCTAGGTTCTGCACAAACATTATGCCATTTTAACTTTTTTTTTTTTTTTACTATTACTATTCATTGGTACAAGATCTCACCACACAGCTCAGACTCACAGTGATCCTTCTGTCTCAGTGTCTTCAGTGCGGGGATTATAGGCATGCACCACCACTGTTTTCGGAAGGAGCACACTACATGCAGTATTTTGGGACCAGCCCAGCTTGCAGTACCGGGGATTGAACTCAGGCCAGGCAGATGCTTAGACCACTGAGCTATCTCCCCAGCCCTATTATGCCATTTTATATAAAACGCTTGAGCATCTTTGAATTTTGATATTCTTGGGGCTGGGTATTAATGTCTTGCACATAGTAAAGCATAACTATAAGTGTATCTAAGATTTGTAAAGGTCTATTAACAAAGAAAAATCATAACTGGTAGTTATTCAGGTGATGTGCGGCTATAGCAAAAATCATGAAATAGTGGACATCCAGTTCTGTGTATGGGAGATCTGAATCTACGTGAGTGCCACTCTCTTTGCTCTTATGCTGACCTTCTGCAGAACTCTTTGGGCCATCCTCTGAGTCTTCAGCATGCTAAGCACCAGGATGTAAGAGGATACATGGTCCCAGCCTTGAAGGAGTTTATAGGTCATTGAGAAATATGAAAGAGAACCAGGGGGTGAATCCCCAGGACATGTGGAGAAGATGAGTCCACTGTATGTGGGGTTCATTTTCTGGGATTTTTGTTAGAGTAGCATGCAGGTGCAGGTGAGATAAACAACAAGCACAGAACAGCTCTTAGCATGACCCTGCTGCCTCCTTCTCTTTTCCCCACAGGTTTCGAGTTCCCTAGGGCCTACTTTCCTACCTCTGAGCGCCAGGGTTACACCTGAGCATCTTGATTGATCCATTTTAGGATTATCGATTGAGCCTCTACCCTGAAGGTTGGGGATTTGGCTCCCTTACTGCTGTTTTCATTGTCTCTAGATCTGCCTGGCTGTCAAAGCCCTTTTGATCTGACCTTGGCAGGGTCCTGTGGGATCTGCGGGATAGCGCATGGAAACATGTAACGCAAGGCAGGGGATGGTTGAGCTCATTAGTGAGCAAGCGAGTGAGTAATGAGCCTCTTTTCCCGGCTTTGCTCATTTGCTGGGATCCTCTCAGGCCTTCATATCCTGGTTGTTAAAATGCAAACAGTGAAGCATTAAAAAAAGAAAAGAAAAGAAAAGAAAAATAAATCAGCCCCCCCTCCCAAAAAAAAGATGCCAGACTGCATATTGGGCCTGTATGGGGCATGATTCTTTTGAGGTGCAAGTGACAGACTATGATTTTGATGGCCAATTAGACCGGATTAAGGAACTCCCAGGTAAGAGCTTGCAGGACAAGGAAGTAACCTCACCATTGGGTTAACCCCCAGCTGAATGGGCTTACAGGAGGCAGGGAATAGTTAGAGGAAGTAGGTCAAGAATATGTGAGCTTTGGGACTCTATTTGGTCGCCGGCCCCTTCCTCTAAGGTTCTGTGCCCTCTCTCTCTCTCTGCTTCCTGGCTACCATGGGTCATGCGGTTTTCTTCCTCCACACCCTTCCTCAATGATACTCTGCCTCAGAGTCAGCTCACCATGAACCAGAACCCCGGGCCAGAATGGACCCCTCCCCTCAGACACTGAAGGTGTCAGGTGTTTTATCTCAGTCATGGGACAGATTAAACCCAAGACAAATTAGGTCCAACCAAAATTGGACTATACCAGGTGGTGAAACAGAAAATCCCGGCAGATTGGGAATCAGACATGGGTAAACTCAGAAATTCTGGCAAGATGTCTGTCAAGAGAGCCTGCTGCTTTGTCTCTTTTCTGCTTGGCTCTCATTCTGGGATGGGAACAGCCCCTGGCAGGCCTGGCCTCACCTGGCCCTGCTGGGCTGTGTCAGTAGGAAAACCAGCCTTCCCGGAGCTCCACTAGGAAGTTTGTAAGGAGGGCTCTGATGGCCAGCTTGGTTCATGAGCACCACTGGCTGTGGGTTCAGAATTAGGGGACCTTCCAATTACCTCCCAAAGCCAGATGTTCATAGCTGTGGTTGGCACAAAGTGAGTTTAACACAAAGCGGGCTTAACCACATCTGTGGTTGGCACAAAGGACACTTAGATTTTAGGAGAAGAGGGTTGGATATGGAAATGCAATAGGATATGGAAACTCATCTAAAAAACTACCAGATCTTCCCTTAGATAGGTGTGAATGAACCTTCCTGAAAGTCAAAAATGGTGGCAGGGAAACTGACTCTAGACTTTTCCAAAATTCTTTCTCTGGTCCAAAAACATCACCTCTGGATCCTTCACAATATAGGACTCCTAACTCCCATACATGGCCATGCGTGTGTCCATTAGCACGGTTTTCTCAAAGTATTGCGCTATTTGTTCAAAATGCAAAACTATTTTTTTGAACTATTTGTTCAAAAATACCTAAGTTTCTATAAGTGTGATGGAGAGGAAACCTGAACATTCCTTCAGGTTTATTTGTTTATATCTTTTGCTTCTCCACCTTCTAAAGCCAGTTTTGGGGTTGCCCATTCAATATTCCCTCCTTCCCCTCTAATAAGAGAACTCTGTATTCTCTGTCTGGCTTCCCAAACTTTTAGGGTATATGATTTGGTATGTAAAGAACTGGGTCCAAGGGGATGGGGAATTCTCAATTTTGTAGTATGAGAAAGCATCGCAGTGGAAGGAAATGGGGAAGGGAAGGGAAGGAAAGGTAAGATCTTATGATTTGGGGTGTCAGTATGTATCAATCAGGGTTTTATACAGCAGAAGATATAACAAGATGTACAAGTGGATAAAAAATTACAAGGTTGGCTGGCACTGGTCAGCCACGGAGCCGGATGAGGAAGCGTGCAGAGGCTGTCTGTACACTGAAGACCGAAGGATTCGGTCCAAGGTCTGGAGATCACCACAATGCTCTGTGCAAGTCTGTAGGAGGAGGCTAGTGGGTCTGCAGCTGAAGGCTGGTGAGTCTAGCCCGGAAGGGTAAAGGATCCAAGGCAGAAGCTGGAGTCTGAACCAGAAGCCAGGAGTTGATGTCCAAGCTGAAGGTGAAGACCGGAGAGCCTCCAAAGAATGGAAGCCCCCGTGGCCTTCCTCGTTTCTCTTTTACATCATCCAGGTGATTAGCTAGCCTAGCATGGGTTCTCTACACCCTGGAGTGTAGAATTGCCGAGCTGATTTAGCTAAGATTCTAAACTTCTCTAGGTGACACGATCAATCAACCACAACACAGCAGAAGGGGATAGTTCATGCAGAAATATCAGGAAGATGCAGGAATGTGAGAAAACAGGAATGAGAAATTTTAAAAGGTTGTTAAAGATTACAGTAGTGAGTCTGGTGTCTGTTGAAAGGCCTCAACAAATGTATATATCACTTGATTGATTGGATGGATGCATGGATGGATGGGCATATAGGAAAGCTGGTTAGGCAAATAAATAAGGGTGGGTGGGTAGATACCAAGATTGTGCTTCATACTCCCCCATATGTCTATTTATTTGGCTAATTCCCCATGATGGCATTTAGGTTCTTTCACTTTATCAGTATTATAAGTGACACTGTAGTAGTTTCTCCTTAGCTAGGTGAGCCCCTCTGCCCTGAACCCTTCACTCCATGGGTCCCCTCGAGCTGCCCAGAACCCCTGCTGTTCCAGCTCTGCCCTTCAGACCTAGTCTCCAGGTGTCAGGCCAGGGCCTCTCCCCCTGATCAGCCTGTTCACTGTGGAAATTTCCAGATTCACAAACAAGAAGTGAGGGAGGAGAAAGAGGAGGAGGAGGAGCAGGAGGAAGAGGACGACCACGAGGATAAGGAGGGGGAGGAGGAGGAGGAGTAAAGTTGGTGAGGCCTGTGCTGTCCAGAGCGCAGTACTGGCTGGGCTGCAGCTGCAGCTGGAGCCGGTGTCTCCTGCCCACCTTCTGCTTTCCTAGCACTCATCAGAGAGTATTTGCTTTGGCATCTGGCAGGACAGGAGCAATTCAGGGGCTGCACAGGGCTGGGCTTTAGGCAGCTACTGGCCAAGCAAGCCCTCCTAGCTCTGCTTCTCTCTCTCTCTCTCTCTCTCTCTCTCTCTCTCTCTCTCTCTCTCTCTCCTTCCTTTCTCCCTCTCTCCCTCTCCCTCCTCCTCCTCTTCCTTTCTCTCTCTCTCCGCCTTGCTCCCTCCCTCCCTCCCTTCCTCCCTCACTCTCACCCTCCCTCCCTCTCCCACTCATTTCTCTTCACTCCAGTAAAGTGGCACAGTGTGACCTCACATCCTGAGGGCCTCCAGTTGAGGACCCTGTCTTCTTCTCATAGCATCTTTGAGAAGCCACTGCAGAGGGCTCCAGCCTCTGCCCACCGTGCCTTTGGGTAATGCGAATGGATTCCGTGATCTGTGAGCCCTTCTGCCCTTCTGTACATGCACTTTTCTGGAGAAACATCCATCACTTTTATCACATTTTTAAGTGGGATTGAGTGAGAACCCTGGAGTTAGTGCTTAACAAATCCTTGATGAGTTACTGAATGACTTGGGGTAGGCTTCCTCTTCCCCAGACAAACCTCAGCTTCCTCTTCATAAAGAGAACCACATGATGACTCTCACACTTCCCCTCTCCCAGGTCTTGGGGTCCTGCTCAGATGCAAGGTGCCTGTGGGGCTCAGGAGTGCCACCCCCTCCTCCTCATCTGCTTCAGGGCTTCTGCATCCATCTGGACCTCACGTGGTGCAGAGGACAGTGTCAAGAGGCATGCATGATTCTGAAGTATTTTTTAAGATTGCTTAATACTGATGTCTGAAACTTAACTTTGACATACACGGGAGAGACATGCTAAAGCAGCCAGAGTCACTCCTTGCTCCCCACAGGGGATGGGAAGATGCTGAAGTCCTTTCTATACAGTGCCTTGATATTTCCACAGAACTACCATACACCTTCCAATATACTTGAAATTATCTCCACATAGCCTGTATTGCCTAACACAAATAAATTGCTCTTATGCTATATTGTTTAGGGAATAAGAAAGTCAGAATGCATTAAGCACAGACATAAAGTTTTAAGAAATAGTTTTAGAGCCCTATGAGATAGCTCAGCAGTATAAGTGCCTGCTTAAGCAAGTGCAGGGACCAGGGTTTGATCCTCTGGCACCACGTGCCATGCCTGTCTTACCCCTGAGCTGGCCACTGAGGCTGGACGTACTGGTGTACATCCCAGTGCTGGGGAGGCTTAAAACAGGAGGATCACTACAAGTCCAAGATGCGTAGTGAGACTGTGTACCAAATACATAAAATTTAAAGAAAAGAAAGAGTTTCGAGCCATGGTTATTTGAATCCATAGATGGGGAGGGCCAGTGGTACAGTAGAATTCTAACAGAAGATTTTGGGTGGCAAACCATGCTCAATCATTTGTGCCAGTATTCTCTTACCTTTAAAATTTTTCATAATTAAAGGTGAGAGGCCGCTCCATGACTGCGCTGTCCTTGCGATGCCTCCTCCACTGTTTTCCACGTCCCATCTCCAGTGTTTCTCCCCGCCCTCCTGAGAGACCTGACTGGATGAGAAATACCCACAAGGAGAAAGGGGACAGGTCTGGCTCCAGGGGCATTAGAGGGCCCTGCGTAGCTGGAGTGAAAGTGAGCCCAGTAACTGAAGCGCTCACCTAACACTTAGGGTGGTGGTGGCCAGGCTACGGCACGCATGCCACAGCGGGCACACAGAGCCCTCACTGTTGGCACATGAGCCAGGGCTGTGAGCTGTTTATCTCTGATGGAGACCTCAGGATTCAGCTTTAATTGGAGTGTCAGCCCTTGGAGGTCAATAAGGGGCTGGGGTTGTGGGTTGGGGGCTTGGTCTCTTATAGGCTCGTCCCCACTGACGTAGGGTCTCTACCACCGAGACTTGAAGGCTGCCCGTCAGCATCCAGTGGGCCATGCGTCCCCTGCCTGTGGTGGCCTGGCTTTGGGCTGGAGAATCCCCCAGGTGTCCTGTTCTGCTTCCTGCAGATAACATGGGTGTAGGACAGAGGTGAAGAGGTAATCGGGCACTAATGTGACTGCTTTAAAGTCCGTGAAGGGCCAGCCAGATAGCTCAGCAGACTATAAAGCGCCTACTTAGGCAGGCACAAGGACCAGGGTTCCACCCCCTGGCACCACATGCTGTGCCAGCACCACCCCAGGGCATGCAGATCTCGCCGCTGAGACTGGGTGTGGCAACTCATGCCTGTAATCCCAGTACCGAGGAGGCTGAAAACAGAAGGAACACGATGAGTCTGATCTGTGTAGTGAGACCCTGTAGACCCCATCACAGATACATAAAAAATAAATAAATAAAGTCCACGACGTTCTGCTTTTGTCTAGGCTCTTTTGCTATGATGTATTTTATAGAAAGAAGTTTCAAAGCAACTGGCTGTAGGCGGCAGTTTTTAATATAAAACAACCAATATCAATTACACGTCATGAAATATCTTTTAACATATACAAAGTGAAACATCCAAATGAATGGCAGAGCTTATTTACAAAACTGTTCTCTGACACACGGGTAGGAACCTGTGACTGAGGATGGGGAAGAGCAGGGCGGGGCTGTCCTGCCCCGTCCCTCGGGCAGCTCCAGGTCCTCTGAGCTGCTGGACCCCAGGTCCCTGTCCGCACCGGTGTCACTGTGGGAATCTGCAACACAGACAGAGGTTCTGGGTGGCCCGGGAGACCCCGGTGGGGAGGAGGGGCTCTCGGGAGGGAGTGCAGAAATCGCAGATGTGGGAAAGCGGGAGCGGGCACAGGCAGGATGAAGAGTTTGTGGATGACACACAGGATAAATATGACACAGGAAAAACAACGTGCCAATTGCTGTTCCCTGGGTCTGGTCCTCAGCTTCGGGAAAACTGGCATCCATGTGAACCAGGGCAACGACAGTGAGGCTGTGGCCTTCAGAAAAGGAAGAAGAGATAAAGTTGAGGTGGGAACACGGGGCCCCGCTGCCCCTGGCATTGATGGAGCCCAGACTTGGAACTCAGTTCTTCCCTGTCTCCGTGTGTCCATCTCTGGGCCTCAGTCACTGTACTTCTGCTCTCAGGGAAGATGCTCTGCATCTCCAGGGCTCTTGCCCGGCCCCCGTCACCACTACAGTGAGACAAGGATGTCTTGTCACCCTCTTCCTCATGACAGCCACTGTCCTTATGACTTTCTGGGTAAGGCAATGAATTCTCTTTCCTGTCTTTCTACTTCACACAGCCGGTCTCCTTTCTGTCCTTCCACCCCACCCCCATTTATTTTCTTCTTGTCAACCTCCACCATCACGTGTCTCTGCAGTGTGAGACCACTGGGGTAAAGAACAAGGATACGCTGATAATTAATCCGTTCACCAAAGAACACGTGAATGCAAACCTGGAAGCATCTGTCAGGATCCTGGGACTGTGTTGCATCTCGATGGAGAGAATTATAACCAATTATATATAAAAAGGGAAGTTTGGCCTTAGGTACTAGGCAGAATTTGATCTTCATAAAATTCTAGAAGCTTCTGCGCTGCTGCAGAGCAGGAACACAAGCTCAGAGGTAAAGAAGCTTGTCCGCGCCCCCTCCGTCTGCAAGTGAAA
The DNA here is from genome assembly GCA_004027025.1 of Myocastor coypus. Taxonomy (NCBI): domain Eukaryota; kingdom Metazoa; phylum Chordata; class Mammalia; order Rodentia; family Myocastoridae; genus Myocastor; species Myocastor coypus. Next base: position 29,060 of record PVJA010006480.1, read on the forward strand.
TCTGGAGCACGTGCACTTACGTCCTATGACATAATGAATGGGGCCCTGCGGGGTGTGCACCAAGCTGAGGATGGATCGGGAGGGATGGTTCCTGGCAGGTGTGAGGACGCGGGGAGAGTGGCCCAGGGGAACAGGCGGCGCTGTCTGCTGGGGGCGCCGGCAGGGAGGAGCAGTGCCCTGCTGGCCCTGCTCCCACAGGGCCCATCCTGCACCTTGTTTGTGGTTGTGGCTAACGAGCCCGTGATGGGCCGTGTGTGCTGTCCCTTTCCTACATCTTCTAGATTCAAAAGGCAGCATACAGGGGCCTCTCAACAGGAAGCAAGTTTAGGTTCTATACATGGCCCCAGAAGGCAGAAACCAGATGAAGGTAGGGGACGAGGGAGAGAAAACTGGTCAAGGATGTGTTTCCTGGTTTCCATCTCTTCTCCAGGAGCACCGCATCCCTGGGCAGGACGCCCAGGGGAAGACTCACCCAGCCGCCCTCAAGCTATGAGCGCTCCTCGAGGCCAGAACAGGAGGTGCCTTCTCGCTCATCCCTGGCACAGCCTACAAGAGCTGTCTCCACGGTCACAGGGGACCTGTGAGCGAGTTCCGTCCCACCAGATTCCTTTCCTCAACACCCCAGAACCTCATCAACATCTTTAATGCCAAACTTCCAAGTCCTACTAACCAACAAAAGCCAAGCACTATGACTTGCAGCACAGGTAGAAGCAGGAATGTGTAGGGCTGGGGCGGGGGGGGGGGGGGGGGGGGGGGGGGGGGGGGGGGGGGGGGGAGGCTGGGTGTAGCCAGCAGGACAAAGGTCACACAGTGAGCTCCAAGCCAGGGGACATTCTAGTACTTACTATGCTGGTTAAATATGAAAATGAAATCAATTTCCTGTTTCCCTGGATTTAATATCCTCTTCCTCAGCTGCTATAGCAGCCACTCTACCTGGCTCCTGCCAGGAAGCCTTTCACCTTGGACTCTAACACAAGTTCCTACCTGGACAGTCTTAATGGCTGCTGCAGGAACCATAATTGCTTCTACCAAAAGGCAAAACTTCAGAGGTGCAAATGTCAGAAGCTGTGAGGGGTGGAGCACACCTGCAATCCCCGCACTCAGGAGGCTGAGGCAGCAGGACTGCTGCACGTTTGAGACCGGCCAGGGCTACGAAGGCCAGCCTCAACTGCATGGTGAGGCTCTGCCTCACAAAGAGCAGGGGGGAAAAAAAGGCTATTGTTTAAGCCAGGGAGATAGCTCAGCAGCACCAGTGCCTGCCTGGCAACCACAGGGTCCTGAGTTCAATTCCCAATACCAAAGAAACCCAAAACAAAACAGAGACATGAACACCAGCGAGAATGTTGTTTGGAGAGTGCTCCCCGTGCCTTCTATATCAGCTGAGGTCACATAGGATGCTCGTGTCCCTGTGTTGGAGGCTCGGTGGCCATGTTGTAAGATGTTATAACCGTTAAGAGCTATGGTCTGGTAAAAGATAACTTTGTCTCCTGGGGCACCAACTTCCTTGGGAGTGCTGTCAAAAGAGCAGACTCTGTCCTTCTGCCTTCCCATCTGTCCAAGTGATACTCCCCATTCTCCATGCATCCGTGAGGACAGATCCCATCTTGACAAGATTCGGCCAAGTGAGCCTTCACCAAAGCTAACCAGAGGTCAGCACCATGCTGGAGAATCTCCTGAACAGTGAGGTAAATACTTCTCTACTTTATAAAGTGTCCAGCCTCAGGGATTTTGTTACTGCAATGGAAAACACACTAACCTAATGGATGACACAAGATTACCCGGCCCCTTCCTCTGGGCTCTTAGACCCCCATACATGCTAGGGAGTGTGAAGCCCTTGACAGACACTGCCAACGGTGTTAAGCCTTCAATTGAGAGAGAAGTGAAGACGTCGCCATATCACTTCCACCTTGTACCCCTTACCTCCAGCTGGATTAACCTGGAAATCCAGCTGAGATGCACAGACACCAGGGAGTGTGTTGAATGAACAGACTCTGAATCAGGAGAGAACAGCAGTCCTCAGAGTGTGCTGCAAGGCTGGGAATATCCTCTCTGTATTCTCAAACACGAGCCTACTCATCTTTTTAAATATGGCTGGCAGTGTCTGACTTTACTTAACATAAGTTAATTTAAATATATGCAGATTCACCAGTGTCATGGCAGCTACCTAGGTTATCACGTATCTAGAGACCCCGAACCAGGGAGGGCAGGACTCCTTCCCTTGGTGTTGCCTCAGTAGAGCCAGATAGCATGTGAAGACCCAGAGATACATAGTACCATGAAGTCAACACGCAGTTCTGCATTACTTCCAGGAGGGCCATCAGGACACAGAGGACACAGGCAGAGACCACGGACTCCTTCCAGCCAAGATCACAGTGGACAGAGTAGTGGAGCTGGGGGACACAGTGCTGTCGGGAGCCCACCCTCAGAGCCCTCACGCTGGAGCACAGGCTGGGAAGACAAGAGACTCCATAGGCTGGACATGCAGAGTCAGCAAACTGTCTACATCCCAGAATATCCTAGCCCAGAGGGAACTCATTGGCCACACCTAGACCTCAGAGAGCTCTGAGCTCAGGGACAGAAGGAAACAAGCACACAGCCATGGCCTGGATAGTGACTAGCCAGGGCCAAGATTCTTCTATGAGAATGAGGATGCATTGGGACTGAAGATTCCAGAACATGTCAGGTATACGCAGAAAGCAATGCTATCCAGGCCATAAGTGGGTGCAGTAAGGGCACCCTGGACTGGGGGATCAGCCCCTTCTATGGTCCTGAGTTCAACCTGCACGGAGCCAGGTTCTCCCCACCTGCCCTGCATTGAAAAATGTCTGTGAGCCTCCCCGCCGCTGAAACATATTTCTCCACCAAACTGCAATCAGCCATCAGTGTCCACACCAGGACTGGTTATCAGGTGATTTCTAAGAACAGAGGAACAACATGTTTATAATCCCAGCACTTGGGAGGCTGAGGCAGGAGGATAGTTGTGTGTTCGAGACTAGCCTGGGCTATAAAGTGAGCTCAATTCCAGCCTGAACTGCGTAATGAGACCCTGTGTCAAAGAGACAAGGGGAGTGGGGTTGGGAAGATAGCTCTGTGGCACAAGAGCCTGCCTGGGAAGTGCAAGGGCCTGAATTCAATCCCTGGTTCCGCAGGGGTGGGGGAAAGCTAGCTATCAACTTCATAAGAGCAGGGGGAAAATGTAAACTCATTCCTGTTCCAGCCTTAGTAGAGGCCTAGGAACTTGACACCCCTCCCTGCTTATTCCTGCCCTACCAACATAGATCAGTGAACTGGGCAAAGGGCACCTTTTCTCTGCCTATTTCCAATTTCAGGTGGTGTTAACTGCCATTGTTGGAGTCATTCTGAGGCATTCCGTGGAAAGGGACTGTGAATGAGGTAAGCGTAAAGAGTGAAAGATCATGACCATCTAAAAGCCATCAGGCAGCATTACAAGTTGGAAGCCTCACTAGACAATCCATAAAATTAAGGAGACCCTGCTTCAGAATAAAAGGCGAGGCAAGGAGATAGCTCAGGGGCACAAGTGCCTGCCTGGCAAGTGCAAGGTCTTGAGTTTGATCCCCAGTTCCTAAAAAAATAAAATAAAATAAAATAAAATAATAATAATAATAATAATAATAATAATAACAATAATAATAATTGTTATGGTTTATGTCTAGTGGTTCCCCCAAAGCCTCATGAGTCATGGGGCGGGGACTTCTAGAGTTTGAGACTTGATCCATGATCCACTGGGATTATGTTTTAGTACTGATGAGATTATGGTCTGAGTACTGCTGGGAATTATATGTGTGGCCTGAGGCAGATAGGCTAAAGCAAAGAGCCTGATGTAATTTAAAGAGGGACAGAGAGACAGACTAGTGCTGTTGCTCTGCTGCCCTGTTTGGTTGGCTGCCTCTGTCGCTATTGTTGCTGTTCCACTGCCATGAACTGCTGCTCTCTGCCATGTGCCACTCAGCCTCGGAGCCAGCCAAATATGGACTGAAACCTCCAGGAACTGTGAGCTAAATAAACCTTTCTGTCCTTCATTTTAGGTGTCGGGTATTTGTCCCAGCAATGAGAGAAAAGTAAGACAATAATAAAAAGGGGAAAGATAGTAGGTGCTGGAGCTGCATTCAAAAGATCTGGGTTAGGGCCTGGCGGGATGGCTCAGTGGTCTAAGGCGCTTGCTTGGGAAAGCTTGGGTGGCTTTCAGGGACCTCGGTTTGATCCCCGGCACCACATGCTGCGCCAGCCCTGCCCTTGGGGCCAGCTGAGCTGGCCATAAAAATGAGTGAATAAACAAACAAAGGTTCTGAAACAAGAAAAAAATAAACAAATAAATAAATAAAATAAAAAAATCTTTAAAAAAATTAAAAGATCTGGGTTAAATCATCAGGCCAGAAAATAAAATAACATAAAATAAAAGCCAAGAGCAAGCACAGAGTATATCAACAGGTGAGGCTGAAGTTCAACTAAATGAAGTTGCTACTGGCCCGGTAACAGAAGTCAGGAAACAGTTTTATTCTTTTAGAGCCTTGTGAACATTGCCCTGTGTTTTGATAAGTTTTATTTAATTTATTTATTTATTTATTTTTTGGTCTTTTTGAGGCAGGGTCTTACTATGCAGTTCAGGCTGGCCTTGAGCTCACTTTTGTAGCCCAGGCTGGTCTCGAACTTGCACCGATCCTCCTGCCTCAGCCTCCCGAGTGCTGGGATTGCAGGCTTGCGCCACCACGCCTGGCTCTGATAAGTTTTAAAAATGTTCATTAAATCAATAACTGGGATCTTATTTAAAAAAAAAAAAAAACTCTTGCACATCAAAGGAAATCACCCATAGAGTAGGAAAAAAAGTTGAGCTGATTGCCTCTCAGATTAAGGACTTCTACCCAAAATCTATAAAGAATTTTAAAAAAAACTCAGACCCCACTAATTCTAAGACTCAATCCAAAAATGAGCATCTGAAATAAATGTACACTTCTCAGATGAAGAAATACAGATGGCAAATAAATGTGAAATATTCATAAATATTTATATGAAAAACTGTTCAACAACATTGGCCATCAAGAGACACAGGGAGAGATAGCTAAGTAGAAGAAGCACTTGCCTGGCAAGCTCAAGGTCCTGAGTTCAATCCCCAGTACCTCAAAAAAAAAAAGATACAAATTAAAACAACACTGAGATTCCAGCTCACTCCAGAAAGAATGGCTACCATCAAGAAGACAACCAATAGCAAATGATGGAGGGTCTGTGAAAGAAAAGGAACCTTTTTCCACTGTTGGTGGGAATGTAGACTGGTGCAGCCACTGTAGAAATCAGTGTGGAGATTCCTCACCTGCCTGTTTGCATGCTTATATCTTGTAACCATTTTTATGCCTGTATCTTGAAATTTTTCGTGCCTATATCCTATAATCTGAGTAACTACTTTGAAGGCAACATTATCCAATGTATTAACTGTTGTTACTATCTTGTTTTGAAACTTTGTATCATTGTTTTTTCTCTTTAAAATATAAAAGTGAAGACATAAATTGAGATGTAGTGAAATATACACATAAGATGTCTACAATTTGATTGTTTCGCGTGTCAGTATAGTTATTCTCCAATGAAGCTGGCATTTTAGGTTGACCACACTGACACTTGCAACACAGGGAGTACAGTGGTACCTCGGTTCACAAACTGGACTGGTGCCACAACTTCAGAAAAGAGAGCCACAGTTGTGTTTGCATGGGAAAGATGGCTGCAGTTGTATTTGTCACCCCATGTAGAGTTTGCCAACAAAAACAGAAATTTGCCAAATGCTTTTGAGAACCAAATTGCCTGCAAAGGAAAGCATTCATGAGTTAGAGTACCACTGAATATGTCTAGTGAGCCATGCAAACGCACACTCTCAGAATCACACACAGACACACCTTCACCATTTGCACACAGCCCCCCACACCACACTCGATGTTGTCTCCAGGGGCTACAGAGAACAGCTGTAGATTTTTATGTGGAAAATCAATTTCTAGCACCACGTCCTCAGCCTGCACTTAGGGCAGGATCCTGGAATCAGCTTGGCTCTGCATGCTAGAGCCACGAGACAGGCTGCCTGTCCCTTCACAACTCACCAGCAAGTGCGTGAGCCCCGTATGCACCAGCAAGTGTGCGAGCCCCATTCGTACCATCTGTTGCTCTCCTGGCGTCCACCTGTAATTAATTACAGAGAAGTCACTAGAAGGCTCACACCACCCTGTGTTCTATGTGTACAGATCTTTCCTAACGGTAGCATTAGAAAATCAATGAAAAGCAGTGGTGGGGACAAGAAAACTCTGAAACAAAAGGACAGCAACCTACTTTGCCAAAACCATTCACTCTTTATGAGGGGGGTAGTCTGGAGTCTACAATGCTTGATATTTACAAAATGTATTTCCTAGTAGGAAAAAAAAACGCCACCGAGGATTAAGCGTACTGGTCTGTGATTTACAAAAATGATGCCGTCATTTCTTAATGTCACGAATCAGATCTCAGTTGGTAACACACTGTCCCTCAGAATTCTACCCACCCAGGGGACTGATTCTACACATTATCTATATAACATACATCTTCAGAGTGTCATGCCTTCCTCTTGGCAAGGGAAGAAGCCAAGAAAGCAGTACTTCTACTTCAGAGGATGACAGGTGACCTTACCAGAGCACGCAGTGGATCCTCCTCCTCTATTCTGTTTGGAAGCAGCAAGTTCACCAAGCCGCTGGGGGAAGCTAGGAGGACACAGAAGGACAATGATCTGTGGCCCGTGTGTTCTTCAGCAGTGCTGTGTTACTTAGCTGGATGTAAGGAAGCAGGGCAGAACTGAGGAGTAGAGCCTTCAAGTAAGCAATCGGCAGCTAAAGGTCACCTTGTCGTTGTGAAACAATTTACCTAAGAAATGGAAAACCCCCAGCTGCATGGTGCATCGAAACAAAACAACAGACAAAAAGCTGAATCCATGGCTTCTTTTGCCCACGTAGAAGTCAAGTTTAACTGCCACCATTTTCTTGATGTCTTCCAAATTATTTTTCCCCAAAGATCCATATGTACCACTATTATACATATTATATCTTCTATAAAATATTGTACCATGCAAAATATTCTATTATATTCACTTGTGAATGTTTTACAGATAATGTATGTATGTATGCATGTATGTATGTATGTATATATGTATATATATATATATATATATATATACATGTGTGTATATATTTAGTGCAGAGTCTACAGGGTCTCATTACACAGATCTGACTCATAGTGATCTTTTCTGTTTTTTCAGCCTCCCAAGTGCAGGGATTACAGGTGCGTGTCACTACGCCCAGTTTCAATCACTCTCTCAATGCACACCAGGGACAGGGTTGGCACAGCAGGCTGGGAATTAAACCCCCAGCCCCTGTGTCTGCCTAAGCAGGCACTTTAATCTGTTGAGAAAAGAAACCAGGGCTGCTTCTTTCCTTTTCTTTTGTACCAGGGATTGAACTTGGGACCTTGCGCTTCCCAGGCAGGTGCTGATGCTGCTGGCCTATCTCCCCAGCTTTGCAGACAATTTAAAGACACTAAAATCTGACCATTTATAAACCATTCCTAAGGGTGTGAAATTTTTTCCTTTTAATGTAGTGGCACATCCACCAACTCAATGGTGTCCGTACACACACCATGCATGGGCACAGGACAGATCATGATAGACCTCAGGATAGGCTGGGACCTCACAGTCTCTAACCTGCTGTCCTAGAAATTTGCAACAAGGAGACTTCAAGCTACCAACCAAGAGCCATGAGTTCTCCCTCGCCGCTGCCCCTTGAGGCTGTGTGCTGATGAATCTGAGTACTTCTGACACTTGTGGCCACCATGTTATGGAGTACAACGAAATAACTCAGGGATGCTTATCACCGATGAATGAGGAGCTGAGCAACGTCCCCAGGGCTGGCACATTGTGACCTGCACTGTTCCACCAGGTGCTTCACACGCAGAGTGTATGAGCTGCCTAGAACCATGTGGAACACCTCTGTATGTTTTATATTAATGCCTGTGCCAGAGTCTGCTGTTAAATGCACAGATTGCATGTGACCAATGAGGCCTCCTTACAATGACAGACAGATAGTATTTGAGGTATTGGTAAGAATGATTCCTTCCAGGCTTATACACAGGTGCTGCAACACCCGGGCACAGTGACTAGTCATTGTAGGGCCTGGTGATGAATATAGCTCCCTAGCGCAGAGCATCAACCCTGGGTCCCCTGCCTGCATTTACATTTGTCTTTTTTCACTTACAGAGCCAAGAGGCTGGATCATTCACCCCTGCACCATCTTTATCTAAGGACGGGGAGTATTCAACTAATCAAATCTCCTGCGATGAGAGTTCAGTGTACGAATTCATGAATCAGATATGCCTCCTTCATACAAAAACACACTACTGAGATGACACATGCTTCTGGGGACTGTAGTACATAGCCGTAATTCTTCAGCCTCTTTCACCATACCCCTGATACTGCTTTTCAGCAGGACTCTGAGGTCAGGGTGGCTCGCTAAACAGAAACAAGAAAGTCCACCATTTTCAGCACTGAGACTTTTGCGTAGTGAGTTTGGAATACGTACAGTGCTCATTAGCCGCAGTCTCCACCTGCAGTGACAAAAGAGAAGACACTGTAAGGACCATGGGGGTCCCCTCACACCCAGTCTCGTTTGCACAGATGCTTTGTTCCTCGTGGTGATATTAGAACACTAAAGGGGCAAACTGAACTTTGATCTCAAATGAAGAGAGACTATCTTGCCGCAAAGGGTACACATTGTTTAGACAGCTTTTAGGCCCATTTTGATTGGCAAGTACAAAACTCTTGAAAAAAAAAACTACAACTCTGGAAAATGTTCATTACTATATAGTTGATAACTGGTGCAGTCATACATAAATGCTATCTTTTTATTTTATTATTATTTTTTTATGTATTTGGTACAGGTTCTCAGTATGCAGTTCAGACTCATAGTGATTCTCCTGTTTTCAGTTTTGCCCATGCTGGGATTACAGGCGTGCACTGCCAAGCCCAGTCTTGGGGGCGGCTCAGCATGCCCTGGGGCAAAGCCAGTGCAGCATGGGATGCTGGGGATTGAATCCTGTTCCCTGTGCTTGACTAAGCAGGCTCTTAGTCTGCAGAGCTATCTCGCTGGCCCTATTTATTTTACTTTATTTTATTTTTGTAGTAATGGGGATTGAACCTGGGACCTTCACAGTAGCTGTGTTCACAGCTTTTAAAAACCATTTTATATTGAGACATGGGTACAGTAAGTTACTAAGTTGCCCAAGATGGACTTAAATTGTGATCTTCTTTTTGGCTCAGCTTCACACAGAGCTGAGATTACAGGCACATGCTAGACACCAGGCCCATCTGAGCTCCATCTTGAATCAAGTGTCACTTGGTAGTAGACACGGCTGACATTCCTCACCAGACAAAACTATGAATGTCATCTACAGCATATACGATCACACTTCATTTCTGAGTTTGATTGAAAATGGAAGAAACTAAGAAGACCACATTTCCACCTCAGACAAGGAAAGACCAGTTTACCTTGGCGAGAAATTGCTTCTCTTCCTCTGCAGCATCACAGGGAACCACTTCCATGAGGACCTTAGTAGAATCTAGGAGAAAAGGAGAGCAACTTACTACATAGATGCGGTTGAACAATGCCTCTGCTACAGCTCAAGCAGGCTGTTGATGGCAACACACAGAAGCTGCTACTTCTGGGACATGCTCCCCAGTGGGTGAAGAGAGGAAAAGGAGGAAGCCAGGAAACAGGGAGAACATCAGAAATAGATTAGTCTACCACTGGGATGGAGGAGCTCAGCACTCTTTATTATTACTTGACAGATCCAGCAGCAATAAGATAAATGAGGGTAAAGTAGAACACAGAGATGGAGCAAATTCTATCTTCCACATACACATTAAAGTTTCTAATTCAGTTTCTTAGGATTTGACGTTATTTGCACATGGAATCATGGTAGTTGCGCCCCCTAGTGGTCACATTGGAGCGGGGCGGGCTCCTACTCAATATGACTTTTTTTTTTTTTTTTTTTTTTAAATTCATTACAAAGAGAAGAAACCCAGTCATGAGAGCAGAATGCCCTATGATGATGGAGGAAGAGGATGAGCTGATGAGCTACAGTTGAAAGCCACGGAGCCAAGGTCAATATCAAAGGAGCAACAGCTAGGAAGCGTTAAAGGGAAACAGTTCCCTAGAGATTTTGGGAGGATAGTCCTGCCTGAGCCTTGAGTTTGGACTTCTAGCCTCCTTAACAGTCAAATGATACATTTATTTAAAGTCAGTCTAGTGCTTGGCCTGGACGGACACAGGAGCTAGTCAGAGCACTAGGGTTCTACTGTGGCTCTTAACATCTGTGCATCTCACTTAACAATAAGACGCCGGTTGTTCTCAAAGTCACATTTCACCCCCATCATTGTGGATCATATGTCGTCATGCCTTGACATATTGAAAAGGGGGATTTTATGATGTACTGTTATCAATGCATCATAAAACCTTTAGAAGGACAAGAGAATGTTTTGTAGACTATATGTATGTGGGGGGGGCAGCTTTTAAGTTATTAGTTTTTAAAATCAATACTTTTTAGTGGAAACAACTTGACCATAAATCTGTCACAGAATTTTGAGGCCCATTAAAGCAAAGTGTAATGAGATAAAGAAAAAGAAAAGGTGGAAATAATACAAAACATACTCAGCCCAAGAAGGAATTAAGGTAAAAGGCAATGACAGAAAGAGAACAGGAAATTTTCTGACTATTTGGAGATGAAACCACATACTCTTCAAAGCATAGGGCCAACCTAACCTCTGTAGTGAGACCCTGCCTCAAAAAATTAAATTAGAATACATCTCATGGACTTTAAAGACACAGCACACCCAATTCTCAGAGGAAATTCATAGCATTGCATTGAATAGTATATAAAATAAAAGGCCTAACTTTAACAATTTTAGCTTCTGTGATAGGAAACTTAGGAATAAAATAACATAATAATGTAATATAAAACAGATAGGAGGAAAAATAACAATTATGGGGGCAATCAACATAATGAAAACTTGAAAATCAACAACTTAAAATCTAGTTTTCTGACACAATCAGCAAAATTGATGAACCTCTAGCCAGGCTACAGACAAAGAAAAAGTAAAAGACACAACGGAGCAATCCCACAATCAGAGGAATAATCAGTATTGAGTCCATAGATAAAAAGTAACCCTTTGGAAAACTCTCTGCCAATCAACTGGATAGCATGGCAGTAATGTTCCAATTCCTTCAAAGGTAGAAAGTTTCAAAAGTTACGGGAAGAGAAATATAATCTAAATAATCTTATATATATTAAAGACATTGAATCAATAATCAGTAACTTCAGGGCCGGTGACATAGCTCAGCAATCTAAAGTGCCTGCTTAGGCAAGCTTAGGCAACTGCAGGAACTGCAGTTTGATCTCTGTCACCACATGTTGTGCCAGCCCCACCCCCAGGGTAGGCTGAGCTGGCCATAACATAAATAAATAAAGTTAAAAAAAAATTAGTAACTTCAAAGAAAAAAAAGTGCCAGACTGAAAAGGGTTCACTCTGAATCCTAAGAAGCCTCTCAAAAGGAAAACCTAATTGTAATTACCATATGAAGAACCATTCTGAATCGCCAGGTATCATCTATCCACGAAAATTACGTCTACACAAAAACCTGCAAAGAAATGTTTTCAGCAATTTTCCTCCAGGTCGCTCATGTGGGAAGCAGCTCAGATGTCCCTGAATGGAAGAATTACCAACAAACTTAAGTATATAAGGAACATCATTCATTGGTAGGAAACCACTGAACTGTCAAGCTACAAAATGATAGAAAGAGCATCTTATACAGGTGGTGTTTAGTGGCATAAGATACAGCTGCAGAGTCTACAATTTTAACATTATGAAACCAAAGGAGAGGCCACATACAGAGAACAAAACTTTCAGCAGTTGTCAGAGGTTCCAGAAAAAAGCAAGAGGGATTAATAGAGGATATATTTGGGACAGGTAAGCTGCTTTGCAATGGTGATAAATAACCAAGTGCTTGTTTCACCCTAAAGAATCATGCAGTGCTGAGTTGACCTCAAGAGAACTCTGGACTGTAGTTAATAACTATCTATTCTTGTAGCAAATGAATTCCACTAGAATAAGATGTTATTTTTAAAAGGAAACAGAAGGCTGTGGAGATAGCTCAGCAGTCTAAGCACCTTCCTGGTAAAGGACAAGGATGTGAATTCCATCCCCAATACTACATGCTGTGCCAGCCCAGAACCCTGGACAAGTACCGAGACCCTGTATTAAATAAATAAGTAAAGAAAAATAAGAAAGAGGAAACCAATGGCTGAGGGAGGATATTCAAGTTTTTTTTTCTTTCTTTTTTTTTTTTTTAATTTTATGGAAAGGTCTACAGTGTGTTCAGGGTCTCACTACTAGATCGAACTGGTAGTGTCCGCCTGATTACAGCCTCCCAAGAGCTGGGATTACAAGTGTGCACTACCACACCCAGTCTCAATTGCTGTCTCAGCGTGCCCTGGGGGCGGGGCCAGCACAGCAGGCCTAGGGATTGAACCCTTGGCCTCTAGGGCTACTTGCAGGTGCTTTATTCCACTGAGCTATTTGGCCAGCCCTCAAGTATTTATTATCATTTCCTCCTTTTTGATGCATCTAAAATGATTCTAAATAATGTCTTCATTTTTAAAAACCTGGCAACAGTATCACACAAAGACTTGTATGTCAACCTCATTGCTGCAAATCAGGTAAATATCTAAACACTGAAGTGAGATGTTTACTCATTCAGAACTTTAGCTATAAATAGATTCTCACTTCTGCAGTCGTAGCACTGCTGACTGAGTTAACAAATTTAAATCTGCACAGGTCTAATAGGAGAACATGGCTTAGCATGGTTAGAGTTTTCTCTTAAATACGGGATGTTGGTACGCCAGAATTCTGGCTCAGGCCTGCATGTGATGACTGAAGTTGCGCAGTACCTCTGTCCTCGTCCTTTCTGGGGTGTGCAGTTTCCTGCAGCCACAGGCGAACTCGTCCAAAGTACTGGTTGGCATGGGCCATAGATCGTCTTGACTTTGAAGGAACTATTTCTGTAGCCAGGAGGCAAGAGCCTGGGAATGTATTACAACAGAAACAGCTGTTAACATTGTGAAGCAAAAAGACCTTAGGTTATATTAGGAGTCATTACCCACCCCTCAACATTTGGACACAAAAACTGTACACCTTTTGGGGTACAGGTGTATTGACACATGTATACATTGTATAATGACAGGACAGCAAACACCTTAAATATCTGTGATATGGGCGTGGTGGCTCACACCTGTAATCCCAGCACTTGGGAGGCTGAGACAGGAGGATCCGTGTGAGTTCGAGACCAGCCTGGGCTACAAAAGGGAGCTCAAGGCCAGCCTGAACTACATAGCGAGACCCTGTCTCAAAAAGACAAAAAAAAAAAAAAAAAGAATATAAACACCTTAAATATCTGTAATGCTCTGCAGCAGTAATGAACTTGTCATTTGTGAAAAATGTAGCTAGATTCAGAAGTACTGGAACCTGAAGCCCTCTGGCTACACGCGCCCTAGCGCCCTGCTGCTACCACCATTATCCATAAGGCTTGGCCCACGCTGGGCCAGAAGTCAAGGGCAGTCAAGCCACTGGCCAATGAGGAGTGAGGTCAGGGCTAGCCCCTAAAATTTAAGATTTTAAATGTCACTCCCATAGTCACAACACAGAGAATGGATCTGAGACAGAAATGCCTGATTCCCTGGGGACATCACTCCCTCAATACCCGAGGCCTCAATACGTCATACCATGGAAGGTTGAACCCAGAGCTCTTTTTCCTCTCTTTCCCAAATCCTCCTTTCCCAAAGTTTCCCCTGGAAGACTGACACCCTGGTTCATGAGCCAAGGAAGTGGCCAAGTCATAACGCTGTCTGCAGTCTCCAGAGTTTAATTCTTGACCTACTAGAGACGTGTTTCCTTCGGATGAAGACCCTCTCAGGAAGCGTGGAGCCCCGCCTCCTAGCGCCTGCTCTGCTCTGAGCCGCCAATGACCTTCCCGCCAAGCTGGCCCTCAGCACCTCCTCCTACCCGTGCCTAGACCTTGGGGGCGGGGCAGACTCCTTCCTAGGAACCCCCTCAGGGACTCTCACTGAGGATCACCGCTATCCCCTTCATTACCAAGTGTCCACTCCCCTGGCCTGATGGCCACTCCCCTGGCCTGATGGCACTGTCCCTGCCGCTTCTCCCCCAGGAGTCCTACGGCACAGACAGACGGACATCGCTGGAATTCCCCTTTAGTAAAATGCCTGATGCCTCATTTTATGTCAAGAATCTCCTGACCCCATGACAGAAGCCTGGGCGTGACCCCCCTGCACTAGTATCGCATAGTGTGTGCAAAACTCCGCATTAGGAAATACAAATTCCCCTAAATGTGGTGAAAACACTTAAGACAACTATGTCAACAGAAAAATCAAAAAGTACGAATTGAATAGCAAGAGACAACTATAAAGTACTTTTTAAAAATCAGAACATTGTTAATTTTTTCTTCTTGTTTTGAAATTCTGTACTATATGTACTCTTGTTTGTTACTCTTTTGCTATCTTTGTTTCTGCTATTTCTACTCTTTAACATAAAATTTTAAATATAAAAAAAATCAGAACAGAAACCGGAAGTAGAGAAATTGAAGGAAAAAAAATGGAGGAGCCTAAGTTGAAGTCAAGACAAACTGTTCCACATGAAGTGGTGCCCGGAGAGGCGACCTGAGCGTACCTGTACAGCAGTTTCCCATCTCAGGGGACCGTCGCCAGCCCTGTGGGCACGGTATAACTGCTCTTAGCTCGCAGAGTGGCCGTTGAAATGGAAGGTCAGCGATCCATCATCGTTGCCATGGCAACGGGCCAGTGCAGCACTTTCAGAGCACGCTCAGGCCACGGTGTCCAGGCCACAGCGTGCGTGCGGGGGCTGCTCGAGCACCGTCTGGGCCAGCCGGCTCTCACACGTCGAAGTGTGCTCTCGCACATCCAAGTGCGCCCTCTCAGGGCTGATGCTTTACTTCACAAACTGAATCCCCGCTGACACATCCCTCTCTTGCGGGAATAAAATAAATGAGGAAAGAAATCTGTCCTGCTCGCAAATAGTTTCATTAACCGTGAACATTTAGGACGAGAAGAGACCAAGCTGGTACGCTGATGGTTCTCCATCTGAAATACCAGTCCTGCCCTTTTCCGCTAACCCTGACTCACTACCTGTTTGTTTAGATGAAAGAAATGACATTGCTCCAGATGAAGCTTATTTATTTATTTATTTATTTATTTATTTATTTATTTATTTAGAGGAACTGGAGATTGAACTCAGGCCCTTGTGCTTGCCAGGCAAGTGCTTAGTCTACTGAATTATCTCCCCAGTGCCCCAGATGAAGCTTAAAAGTGGATAGAAGGGCTGGCCAGAGAGCTCTGTGGATTAAAGCACCTGCTTAGGTAGATGCAGGGGTCGGGGTGGGGGAGGCTGATCCCCAGCGAGCCAGCCCAGCCCCCAGGGTGAGCTGAGACTCCATTGAGGTTGGGCGTGGTTACACAAGCGCCTGTAATCCCAGCACTTAGGAGGCTGAAAACAGGAGGATCACTACGAGACTGATCTGTGTAGTGAGACCCTGTAGACCCTGTACTAAATACATAAAAAAAAAAAAAAAGAAAAACTGGATAGAGAGATGATTGTTGATTATGTGATACCTATTCAAGTGCGAGAAATAGAATACTTGTCACTTACTGGATAACTGGAAACACAGCTGTTTTATAAATTCTTCCCAGCTCATCCAACCATTCGGGTTAGCCTTGCTGCCCCCTGACACCTGCTGCTCCCTCAGTCCTTTTGCTCAAGGAGCAGCTCCCAGAAAGTTTGTTTAATTAAAGCTAACAGATGTAGGTCAAGTTTTACACAGCAGAGCTAAATCTAAATTTCTGACCATTTTGTATGTCTTAAGTTCTAGATATACATTATATAAATGTACTAAACTTATGTAGGCTTAACTCTATAAAGTTAACTTTAAAGCTTAGACCTATTGCATAGCTTGTCTTTAGATATTTCTTTAGTCTTACTTTTGTAGGTTGTATGATAAACTAAGCTAACCTTTCATTTCACCAATCATAAACAGGTTACTGAAACTTTTACAAGCCAACACTGTTGGTGACCACCATTTTACAATAACTAGTTTTACCAACTTTCCTGAAGGATGAATGGAAGCTTGAGGGTTTGCATACACCCTTTTGAGATTTCCCATGATCCCATTCAGGATGGACCATCCTCTCCCACCTACTAAGGCTAACACCACTAAGACTGAAGAGGTCCATAGCAAGATTCTCATTAGCTTAAAATCACTAGGACCCACTCAAGTGATCTGATAATCCTCTTCTCAATTAATAAATGCGAGGCTTGCAGTTGTCCCATGGCCTTTTGTTTCCTGTGAACAACCTGTCATCCCAGATACTATCATTTTGTCTCTTGCTCTTTCTTCTTGCCATGCACTTATACCTGGCAGGAGAATGGAGGCTCCCTATAGGGTCCCAAATACACCACTTAAATGATCTTTAACTGCTAAAGCTCAATTTTTAGTAACTGAAGACCTAATGATGGGAAACACCGAAACTGTCTTAATGAAATATGGAAACTTTGTTGCTATTTATACTTTTTAAATTTTTATTTTTGGCAGTACTGGGGATTGAACTCAGGACCTTGAGCTTCCCAGGCAAGCACTTATTCTATTGAGCCACGCCCCCAGCCTAAAGCTTTGCTTTTAAATCTCGTTTCCTAAGATTAGTCAACAGTATCTTAATATCTTATGAAAACCTTGGTTAGAAAGTTTAACATTTTAGCCAGACATGGTGGTGCATGTCTGTAATCCCAGCACTTGGGAGGCTGAGGCAGGAGGATCAGTGCGAGTTTAAGACCAGCCTGGGTTACAAAAGTGAGCTCCAGGCCAACCTAAACTGCACAGTGAGACCCTGTCTCAAAAAGACAAAACAAAACAAAAATCACCTCTCTTAACTTAGCTTTCCTTGTCAAAGAAAGAGGAGGAGTGAAGGAAGCCAAACTAGCCCTGCCTACCCTCCTTTCTTCCAGAGCAGCTTCCTGTTTGCCAGCTATCAGGATGAGGCTCCATATAACTTTATTTTTTTTTAAGAATTTTTTATTTTATTTATTTATGTTTTTCTTGTTTTATAACCTTTATTTGCTTATTCACTCATTTTTATGACTGGCTCAGCCCGCACCCTGACGGCAGGGCTGGCGCAGCATGTGGTGCCGGGGATTGAACTGCGGTCCCTGAAGCCGCCCAAGCTTTCCCAAGCAGGCGCTTTAGACCACTGAGCCATCCCGCTGGGCCCCTCCATGTAACTTTAAAACAAATAAGTAAATAACTCTCCCAGTGCTTAGAGGATGCTCTGGATCAGTGGTTCTCAGCCTTTCTAATGCTGTGACCCCGAAGTACAGTTCCTCATGTTGCTGTGACCCCAAACCAAGAAATAATTTTGGTGGCTACTTCAAAACTGTCATTCCAAATAAATAACGTTTTCCGATGGCTTTAGGCGACCCCTGTGTTTTGGTCGTTTTGTTCGACTCCCGCTGGGGTCGAGACCCACAGGTTGAGAACCGCTGCTCTGGATACTACAACCCAACCCTCTGCCTCGCTCCACTGCCTCCCAGCTGCTCTGCTCCGGGGGCAGGAAGTTTTTAAGGGCTCCACTTCAGTGCTCTCCATTCACACAATGAATGAAAGCCAAAGCTCTTCCTTCAAAAATAGTTTATTCCTCACATTTCCTAGAAGGTCATCTGCCTACCGTTCCAGGGGAGCAGCTCTTGGTGGCCTTGGTTTTCCTCTAAAGCCAAGGGGATCCTCCCAAAGGGAGTGTCGTTCCTTTCTGAAGCAGCACAAGTCTCCATCCACCCCAGGCCCTGGGCAGGACACAGGAGAATTCAGCTCTCTCTATATCTGTACCATCATTTGCCAGAACTGTCATCACCAGCTGACCAGACTGGGCATCCTCAAGCATCCTGGCTGGTGGAGGCTTCTCTGGGCAGCTTTGTCAGTGTCCCCCTCTGGCTGGGATAAGGATCAGCATCCTCAGACACAGGGTGGTATCACCCCCCAGACTCCTACCATCACAGACAAGATGGGAGGGGCACTGCGTATCACCAAGTGCTGGGGTGGGGGTGGGTGCACAGTCCTCCCTGAGCGCATCAATGTGGGCTTTACAGTCCAGTCCTGGTCACCATGGCTCGAGCCCTTGGTGCTGCATTCCACCAAGGCAATAGGTGAGGAAGCGAGAGGGACTTGGGAGGCCCCCCAAGGGGAAGCCAGGGGCCGCTGCTGGGCTGCAGGTCCAAGAAGCCTTCCTCTCTGTCTCTGCACCCCAACTCAAACTGGCACCAAATGCAGCCCAGCTGGGTGCCAATCCTTGGTCTCCTTGGAAGACAGGGCACAGCCATAAGACCCCTGCAGATGCCCTGCTCTGTGGCATCTCTTCCCTTTGCTTCCTCTCTCTCCCAAATGGAGAATTTGCTAATGAGAAATGGGGACCTCCGAACAATGGGACAGCCCATGTGTCTCACTAGGGCCACCTGGAGTATAAACTACCAACTTAGTCTCTTAAAAATAACAGAGGTGATTATGAAGTATTGAAGTTATCCTCATACAAAAATAGGTTTTGCCGGGCGTGGTGGCGCACGCCTGTAATCCCAGCACTTGGGAGGCTGAGGCAGGAGGACTGATAGGAGTTTGAGACCAGCCTGGGCTACCAAAGTGAGCTCAAGGCCAGCCTGAACTGCATAGCGAGGCCCTGTCTCAAAAAGACAAAACAAACAAACAAACAAGAAAAAAAATAGGTTTTCCTCAGTCTGGTCTATGGTTTTTTTCCTTGTCCATTCTGCCGCAGTAGACAACATGCTTAAATCAAGTGCTGGTCTTGGAGTAAAACATAAAGGATTATAAAACATGCTATAAGACCAGCTAACAACTGCCTGGAGCCTACACTGGGCACTGAGGAGCACAGGGATTTCAGGATGGTCTGGTTCAGTTTGATTTACTGGTGCAGCCAGAACACTGTCTGAAGAAGAGATAAACCGAACTTCCCAGAGTGGCAGGGAGGTGACTCCTGCTTGACAGGGGCACTTGAGCCTTTTATTGACAAGGAGTTGGCTGGGGACCCGAAGCTCTACCCACAGTGGAGTGGTCACCCAGGACTAGTGTGTTGTTGTTGTTTTAAAGTAAATCCCAAGGTCTGGGTGGGGCCCCTGGTGGCTCCGTGTGTCGGCGTAGCTTCTCTTGCTCGTGGTCCTGGGAACAGCTGGGTGCAGCTCAGGTGGAGGCCGGGCCATCCATGGTGGACAGCAGCTGAACCACCTGGGCCCGCTCAGCTGGGCTGATCAGCTGGCTCAGGTACACGGCGCAGTCCATGGCCACGTCTGGGTTCTTCTGGACCAGACTGCAGGGGAAGAAGAGAATGGCTGGAGTGACGGCTGCCCTTTACCCTGGTGGCCACTAGGTGGCAGAGCGACCCTCCCGGGGTAAGCTAGAACCCTGTGAGCTCCTTTCCCCTCCTCGGTCACCAAGGGCGTGGCAATCTCACGAGGCAGGAGGGGCTACTTCCTGGGGGTCAGGAATGCTTCTCAGTAGCACCATCTTTGCTGTCACTGTCTGGGTGACAGGCCCTGACTTGCTTGAACTTCAGCTTCATGCCCCAGACAGGGTCTCCGGAGCCCTGCTGCTGCCTCTCAGGGGACCCCGCGTCAAGGAGGAGGAGTCTCTCAGGAAAGATTGCCCACCAGCTGGGGTATTGGTTCTCTAACCAAGCAGGCTCCCACTGTGACTTGAATCCCACCACCATATAAAACTCGTCAAGGACCCTAAACTGAAGCATCTCCTGCCTCCCTGTGGCGGCCCATGGCTCTGTATCTCACCTGGGGCCCCTGCAGGAGAGGGGTGAGGGATGGTGGGCTGGGGTGCGCTCTCATCACGGAGGCTGAGGACCTCAGCACAGAGGACCTGGCCACGCACCATCACCGGTGTGGACCCTAGGGGCTGCTCTAGGGTGGGGTGGGACAGCGTGAGACTAGGTCAGGCTGGGTACTGGGTGGGACACTCACCCGCGGATGGTCTTAAGGACCGCATCGTGCTTCAAGTACTTGATGTTCTCCCAAATGGCCGAGTGCTGGCTGTCACCTCCCTGCCACTGCTGCTCCAGCCACTGTACCACCACCTGGTTATTGTCCCACAGGTAGGCCTGCAAGTGGCACGGGATGCTCAGACAGGGGCTCTGCTGCAGGACAGGGTGCCAGCAGCCCTCTCCCCCGAGTCCCGGGCCCACCTTGACGGCGCCCTCGGTCTCCACAAACCAGCGGCGCAGCATGGACTGCAGGTGTTCCTGGCTCAGCTCGCTGCTGGCCCGGAGGATCTCCTGCTTGACCCGATCCTCCAGGAGGAGCCGGCGCAGACGCCAGTACAGGAAGGTGCGTGACGTCCTCCACTCCAGCACGTCCTGCACATACAGGAGCCAAGCCTGAGCCGTGGACCCAGGCTCTGTAACATCCCAGCGCATGGGCCAGTAGGGGGCTGGGGCGGCTGAGGAAGTAACAGCCACACTCGGACCAGCTTGGGTTATGCGGGGCTGAAACCAACTACAAAGGACAGCCCTGCGACAGAGAAGTGACACAGCACACCTGGGCAGGGCCAGTGGGGAGGAGGATCCCGGGTACACGGGCCCTCAAACCTTCCCCAGATCTGAACTGGCTCAGTAGTCATAAGCACATCAAGCCCAAGGTTCCCAAACTGGCCTATGAGACCTTCGAAGTATATTTGTGGTTTTTTGGGGGGGTTTTTTGGCAGGACCGGGGTTCGAACTCACGACCTTGCACTTGCCAGGCAGGCACTTGTGCCACGGACCTATCTCCCCACTTTGAAGGATATTTAAAAAAAAAAAATAGTGTCCCTCTGCCCTCCATTCAGGTGTCATAGTCAGGTGACCCTGATGTACCACGTGAACATGGAGAGGTTTTTAAAGCTTCCTAGGGCAACTTCAGGTCAGCCAATTTTAAACCCTGGAACTCCAGTCTCCTTTGGGGTGTAGGAACCGGGACCTCGCCCGGGAACGTCACATCCCCACGCCCTTACGCAGATGGTGCCCTTCTCCAGCATCCGGCCGGGTGTGTCGTGCAGCTCGGCAAACTGCACCGCCACCTGGTGGTAGATGGGCAGAAGCTGCTCCTCGTGGGCATTCAGCTGGGCCTCCAGGTCCTTGAGATCTTTGTCTGACAGCTCGGAAATCCCTGGGGTTGATTGGAGGGAGACAGGCCAGTCAGGATATCCCAGGAGAATAGGGAAGAGAGTCACCGAAGGGTTGGGTAGAGGATTTTTCTTTGAGAAGGCACAAAAATGTTTTCAGGACAAGCCTTGCCCCATGAGGCCTCCCCTAAAGCAGCTTACAAGGATGCTGTCTCAGAAATGCATTCATGCCTAGCTGGGCATGGTAGCGCACGCCTATAATCCCAGCACTCGGGAGGCTGAGGCAGGAGGATCAGTGCGAGCTCGAGACCAGCCTGGGCTACAAAAGTGAGCTCAAGGCCAGTCTGAACTGCATAGCGAGACCCTGTCTCAAAAAGACAAAAAAAAAAAAAAAAAAAAAAGAAGAAATGCATTCACCCTTCGAGCTGGCAGTCTCTGGGCAGTTTTGGTCTGACCCCTTCCATCGGGCTCACTGCGCTTCACAACCAATCACTGGTTCTTATTTGAACAAATATTGCAAGATACAGTAAGGGGATATTACAGTAACTGCCAATTTGATAACTTAGATGCACTAGATTCCCTGAAAGACACATCATCAAGAGCTCACCCAAGAGGAAACAGATTACAGCAATAGTCCTATATGTAAGCTGGCGGTCAGAAAGCTCCCATCAAAGATTTAAAGAAATAACACCAGTTCTACATAAATCAGAACATTAAGAGCAGACCTCCCAAATTACCTAGATCAGCTTTTCCCTGGTGCCAAAGCAAGGAGATTACACACACACACACACACACACACACAGAGACACACAGACACACACACACACAGACACACACACACACACACACACTAACACATCTTGTGACAGGACAGTCATAAACACACTGCCATAATGTGGCCACCTAAGAGGGATACCTGAAGTGAACCGTGCCTACAGACTACACATGACACATCCTTCGCATCTGACTGGAAACTCTAAAGAGATGGCCCAAGATGCTTCAGTTTTTATGCTTTGTTTGTGCTAAGAAATACATTTCTATGGCATTACAGGTTGAACATCCCTAATCCAAAAATCTGAAACCCAAAGTCTGAAAATCATGAAAACATGGGGCCCCGAATAGAAAATGCCACACCTGACTTTGTACAATGGTAATGACAGTCAGAAAGCAGGTGCTCTGAAATACTGTATGAGGCAGTTGTAGTGCCACTTGCCTGTAACTCTAGCTGCCTTGGAGTTTGAGGCAAGAGGATCACAAGTTCAAAATCAGATATGCAACTTAGTGGAACCATGTCTCAAAAAAAAAAAAAAAAAGGCTGGGATATAGTGGCAGAGAACTTAGAATTTGTGAGGCTTTGGGGTGTATTAAAAATTTGTATAAAATTATATTTATGAGGGGCCAGGGAGATAGCTCCGTGGCACAAGTGCCTGCCTGGCATGTGCAAGGTCGTGAGTTCAAACCCTGGTCCCGTGAAAAAAAATAAAATAATACTTATGCAGTGTGCAGAAGATGTACATAAAACAGAACGATCTTCACATTGAGGAAGATAAGAGCACCTCTGGGCAGGAAGGGAGTCCTGCCTGTCGGGTTTTCGGAGGGGAGTTCCACCTGTCCTCATGCTTCATTGTATCAGCACCAGCACTAGCTTAAATTCTTCTAAAAAATTGCGTCATGTCTCGGCTTTCCTAACAAATCATAGACCATACTAAGAAAAGGATGTCATAGGTCCCCTGTCCTGAGATATCACATGGAAAGCTGAAGCTTTTCTGGTCCCAGTCATTTTCATGCAAGACATACTCAGCCTGCTCATCTGTGTTTTTTACTGTTAAAAAAGGATTTTGCTGAAAATGTGAATTTTTAAAAAAAAAATCTCATAGTAATTGTAGCTCTGTTCAGCATCTCTCCACCATATTTATTTCATTATTATTGTTGTTATTATTATTGTTGCTTTATTTATTTGGCACGAGGGTCTCACTACACAGCTCAGACTCATAGTGATCCTCCTGTCTCAGGCTCCCCAGGGCTGGGATTACAGACGTGTGCCACCACGCCCGGTCTTGGTGCTCAACATGCCCAGGGTGGGGCCAGCATGGGACAGTCCCTGATCGAACGCTTGTCCCTGAGCTTGCCTAGGCAGGTGCTTAGACTGCTGAGCTATCTCTGAGGCCCTCTTCATTTTATTTTTAACCTACTAGAGACCGCCCACGACAGGGCCTCGGGAGCCTCTTACCAAGCTGTTCCACAAGTTTCCTGGCCATGGGGTCGATCCTTCTGATCGTCTTTACCAGGTCCTTCTTTCGGAACTTAATCTCCACCATTCCCTCTGGCTCCAGCACGCTACCCCTGAAAAGAGAACAGACCGGATGGGGCACAGCACAGAGCAAGGGATGGCAAGTGGCAGCAGCAGCAGTGGGCGTGGCAGCTCCGTGGTCTGCATGTGGGCTCTCAGCCGCTGCTGACCCGCCAGGTCCACTCAGCAAAGTCCCTTCCCCTCTGGGCCTCTGTTTCGATACCCACAGGAGGAAAGACTGAGCTCACTTTTCAACTAATGTTTTCTGAACTCTGAAGAGCCCTCTGGATTTGACATTGTTTTTCTCCATGATAACCTAATTCTCCTCCTCTCTCCATAGGACAGAAACCTTCTGGACTTTTCTAATTTCCACTGCCATAGTCAGGAACTTGGTTTGCAGCACTTTAAAGTCCAACATGGTCCCATATGAGTGGCCCTTCCAGGCCAACTTTACTTTTTTTTTTTAATTTTAATTTTAATTTTAATTTTTACTTTTAGGGAAGGGTCTACAGGATGTTCAGGGTCTCACTACTAGATCAGACTCATAATGACTCACATGTTTACAGCCTCCCAAGAGCTGGCATTATAGGCTCGCACCACCATACCCACTGTCAACTGCCATCTCAGCATGCCCTGGGGGTGGGGTCAGCATAGCAGGCCCAGGAATTGAACCCCTAGCCCCTGTGCCTGCTTGCAGATGCTTTAAGCCACTGAGCTATTTATTATTTTAAAAATTATTTATTTATTTTTATTTTTTATTCATTTATTTTTTCAGGCCAACTTTTTACCTACCCCTTAGTCTCTTGTCCCCTTCTTTTGACTGTTTAGAAACCCCCAGGACTACAACAGGCAGCTCTAAGCTTCTTAGTGGCCTGAGAGAAAAGTTAGCAATGACCTTAGCTGAGGGTTGCTCAGGATCTTTGCTCTTCCAGGAAGACTCAGCCACCCCATGACGTTCAGCACCATGAAGGCAGAACAGGCCTGGCTCATCTGCCCCTGGGGCCAGAATGCCCTATAAAATGCCAGGCACACAGTGCTCCTAAGTGTCCACTGAGTTAGCAAAGGAAGGACATAGTGGACACAGAAGCAAAGAGCCCAGGTGTTGGGCAGAGCACCCCGGGGGCTTCACACCTGAAGCTCACAGCACAGTGCTCACTGAGAAAGCGCAGTCACAGTGCCACAGGAGTCATGGGCATCTTCCCTTCTAGAAGAGCCCCCGGGATACTCTCCCCCTAAAGCAAGTGCCAAGGGGCTTCTCCCTCGAAGAATCAACATCTGAGTGAGGACCAAGGTTAGTGTCAGATTTCAGACTTAGGAATACGTTAAATATTGAGGCATCTACCTGCCTTCTGTTCAGCTGGTATTTCCTGGCAACAGCCAGCACTTAGCTGGACCCTGGGTAAGAGAAAACACTCAGGGACTGGTGATGTCAAGGACTGGGTACAGCAGCTTGCCCCATACAGGCAGAGCCCAGGGGTGCGGCACTAGAACCACCACCAAGAAAAAAGACACACAGAGTGCCACACGCTCCTCTCCCTCCAGGCCTCCTAGGAGCACAGGGGCTTTTGGTCCCCTGCCCACCCCTTTTTATTTTTGCAGGACTGACGACTCAACCCAGGGATTTGTCATGCTACAGTGTTTGCCTGATAATGAGACCTAGCCTGAAAATTATCAACCTTGAAAACTAGAAATACAAGGGCAGGCCAAATAGCTCAGCAGATTGAAATGCCTGCAAACAGGCACAGGGTTCAATCCCTGGGCCTCCCGGTCCAGCCCAATCCCCACGGCATGCTGAGACCGCAAATGAGACTGGGTGTTGGGGTGTGTGCTTGTAATCCCAGCTCTTGGGACTGTAAACTGGAGGATCACTAATGAGTCTGATGTAGTAGTGAGACCCTGAACACCCTATAAATCCTTCCCTAAAACAATACAAAAAAAGAAAACTAGAAATACAAAATGCCAGCTGCAGGCCAAGGAGATAGCTCAGCAGCATAAGTACCTGCTTGGCAAGCACAAGGTCCTGAGTTTGATCCCTGCTACTGCAAAATGCCAGCCCAAATCACACTGCCTCAGCTGCCACTACAGAGTAGCCACAGAGCAAGAGAATAGTAAGGTATGATCTTGCTGTCACCAAGACTGGTTGCTCTTTATTTTTTAATTGTTTTGTGTGTGTGTGTGTGTGTGTGTGTGTGTGTGTGTGTGTGCGCGCATGTGTGTGTGTGTGTGTGTGCGTGTGTGTCTGTGTGGTCCTGGAACTCAAACCCAGGGAACACTGAGTTGTATCACCAGTGCTTTTCATTTTTTAATTTTGACTAAGGATCTTACTAAATTGCCCAGTCTAGTCTCAAATTTGTGACCTTCCAACTGCCATCTCCCAAGCAGCTGGGGTCACAGGACTGTGCCACTACAAGTAACTTTTTCTAGAGTGGGGGAGAGTGCTCATACAGGAACTTGCTATGTTGTCCAGGCCGTTTTAAATTCGGGATCCTCTTGCCCCGTTCTCCTCTGTACTGGACATATCCGTTGTGCCTCACTGATCTTTTTTTTTTTTTTTTTCAAATTCTTTGGGCAAGAGGTGAGTATATTTTATGGAAGAAGATACAACTGTAATTCCTCCACCCCTTCTTGGCAGCAGCCCCCAGCTCTGCTGAGAAAATCCTGTTACAAAGGAGGCTCTCTGACCTTCAGAAAGTGATGATGGTGGTCCCCATGGTCCCCAGCCAGGGGCTCAAGGATGATGTGCAGGGACACACCCACCTGCTTTCTTTGTCCGCATACATCTCTATGCACAGGGGGTTGATGGTGTTGTCCAGGACCACCCAAGAGCCCCCGCGCAGCTCCGCATAGGGGGGGAGGTAGATTAGGATGGGCTGCTTGTACTGCCGGAGGCCATCCACGATATAGGACCCAAATTTCAGCATCTGGTCGTACATATCTGCAACGTAAGAAAGCAGTCCAGTGAGGGGACCCTAGGTCCTCATCCTTCCACATAAGACCATAGCCATGGGAGACTTGGAGAGCACCGGGGACTGGCCCAGGTGCAGATTGCTCCCTAAGGGCCATGGGCCTTGGACAGATCACTCACCTGGCATGAGCCAATGCCTTCATCAGCAAAAGGAGGCACAGGAAGTGACCCGCTTCTGAGATCCCGCCCACCTCGGCCTGCGCGCCCTCCCTCATGACTGTCTCTGCTCTGCCGTGTGTTGCAGGCATACGGGCCCCTCCCCCCAGGACCTGGGCACTTCTCCCAGCCATGGGTGGCACGGCCCTCGTCTCCCACCGAGACCCATCCTCCAAGTGCTTGGGCCTCCCATGTGACGACAACGTGGTGACCTCATCAACTCTGAGAGCGCCGCGTGTGGGGGCTCAGCACACTGGGGCCTCTCAGAGCCCTCTGAGGCCGTTACTCCCTTTCAAGAATGATGGAAATGGGCTCAGAGAGGTCAGCCTGCCAGCAAGGACACCCCACAGAGCTGCCCACCCAGTTCCCTGGGGAGCTTCTGAGGTCAACACCTGACATGCCACTCAGCATGTGACCTCCTGGAAGTCACAGGGCCCCCAAGTGCCCAGTCCCTCACCCACAGTATAGGGTGGCGTCACTGGAACGGCTTCCACTCCTCACGGTGTAGAGAGGCCCAACCCTGACAACAAGGGGACGATAGCAGGGAGCGGAAACCCAGCATCCGCCAGTAGAGGGACACAGACAGACACAGCCTCACCTTTCATGCCCCCAGCGAAGCCCCTCCAGTTGGCAAAGATCATCAGGGGCAGCTTCTCCCGGTTGAAGTCCTTGATGGCCTGGGCTGTCTTGTAGGCTGAGTCGGGGAACCACACCTGGCCTGCCTGCTGGATTATCTGCAACACAGAGCCACCTGGATCAGATGGCAGTCCCAGACCTAAGGACAGAGCCACAGCCTGGCACCAATGCCAGGGCCAGGCTCCAAATAAGGACCTAAAGCTCATTGTTTGGGTCCCGAGGGAAACCTCTCTGCAGTCTGGGACGACGGCTCCCTCTTCCCGACTGAGAAGGCTCCAACCTACTCAAGGTCAAAGTGGGCTTCTGCAAAGCCAGCCCCAGGACCCACTCCCATTCTCTCCACGATTCTGAGGGAGGGCGGTGGATTACCATAAAAATGGCAGCAAGGCAGGAAGGAGGCAGAAGGGGTTGTAGGTCTCCTTTATCACCGGATAGGAAGCAGACAGTGCAGAACATTATTCATCCATTAGGGGGAGCTAGAGAGACAGGCAGAGCCTGCCAGGGCTTAGGTCCTGGGGGAAGTGATGTGTCACTGGCCAGGACCCTTCCTGTTGGCAGAACAGCTAAATCAGCAGC
This sequence comes from Myocastor coypus, assembly GCA_004027025.1. Lineage (NCBI taxonomy): Eukaryota > Metazoa > Chordata > Mammalia > Rodentia > Myocastoridae > Myocastor > Myocastor coypus. Next base: position 56,994 of record PVJA010006480.1, read on the forward strand.
TAGGGTTCCCAGCCCCTCCCTCACCTTGGCCTCGGAATCCAGGTTTGCAGGGTCGGCAGGGATCGCCACCTCCACGGTTCGAGTTTCCGAGGCAATTACACCCACAGGAATGCCACCTAGCCTGGAAGATGAGGACAGAGAAGCTGGATGCTGGGAGGAATCCCGGTGGACTGTGGGGACGGCAGGGTCTGTCCAGCTTAGGTTGCAGGTGCTGCTGCATGTGGGGCTGAGGGTGTGTGGAGGAGAACCCTGCACTGGCAGTTACTTTACTGAAAGGCAAAGGAAAAGCTCCCAAGTGACAAGGGCCTCCTAAGTTGGCTCTGATGTCCCTGCAGAGCAGGGACAAGCCCGTGAAGGGGCTGAAGCAGAAGACCCAGCAGGACTTCCCACGTGGAGGGCCCTGGTCTCCATCTGCACCTACCGAGAGGTAGCAGTGAGCCGCACACACTGCTGAGGGCTGGGACGTAGCCAGTCAGCCCGAGGCCCTGGATCCATTGTCCTCTTTCCCTTAAACTCTTTTTAAAATTGTTTTTCTCAGTGCAATAGATGGAATTCAGGGCCTCACGCAGGTTGGGCAAGAGCTCTGCTACTGAGCCACCCTCAGGCCTAAATTTTAATTGTAATCACCACTACAGTTACCATGCTGACAGTGTAGAAATAGACAAGTCACTTGTGGAAAGGCTAAGAGACACTAGGCCTGATGGAGGAGACTCAGCCCAGGGAACAAGATGACATCGCTAGCTGACACCACATCCTGCTGGCCAGCTCCCTAGTGTGCGAGCCACCAGCCTGCTCTTCTTCATCTGAGTGATTCCATGAAGCAGGAGGGAGGTGCTATCTCTATGCAAAGGCCAGGCTTCTGCTGGCAAGAGGAAATGATGGAATCTCAGATTCTTAGTAAAAACGCCTTAAAAATGGAGAAAGCATCTTAAGGCTAACAGTCCGTTTAGGAGTTCAGTACTTATGCCTCAGAAGTAAATGATGGTTATAACCACCATGACTTAGCAAGTGCTCAATGATGTCTTAAGTGCTTAGCAATGATGCTTTGGGGGTAGAATGCTCACCCCCATTTTACAGAGGAGCACACAGAGGCCCAGAGGGGATGCAGGACCGAGCCAGGGTGGCTGGATCTCAGGGTCAACTCCAATATCTGCACTTACAGGTATGATGCGGGACCGGGACTCTGAGTGGTACGTTGTCAGACACTGCTTTGGGCTCAGTGTAAGAGAACTTTCTGGCAGCGGAAGCCTTAGACAAAATCAAGGGCGGTGCTGCTAGAGAGTGAGCTCTTTGGCTCTGGAAGTGTTCGAGCAATTAAGCCTTCTGTTAGTGGAGCACAATATGGCACCTGAAGTGCAAATCTCATTGCTTAACACTTACAGTTTTCTGGGCAGGGACCCAGAGCCGCCACCTTCTGAGTCCTAGTGGTAATAAGGAGTGTGACACTAGGGCAAGAGTCCCTGCCCAGCAGTAGTTGGCTGAGAAGCCACTTGGACAAGTCCGGTCTTTATACAATGGTTCATCATCCAGAAAAGCCTCTCCCAACTGGTTTTTGCTTTTGGGAAATCCTAGGTCTGGGGACACAATGTCCCTGGAGGCCCTGAGGTTTAGCGTCAGAGGGTCCCATGATGGTTGAGGCCAGATGTGTGTGGCCCGCTCCCACCTTCAGGGTTACCTGGCTCGCCCTACCACCACGGTCGGGGCCCAGGGTGCCATAATTTCCTTGAAACTGCCCTGGTCGAAGAATCCGCTCTGCCAGGTTCCCTTCAGAGCTGTGGACAGAAGACAGCACTCAGGGTGGGAGGTGGGTAAGGCCCCCAGCATCCACATGGCTGGGGTATCACCCTAAGAATGAGCTTACCTAGACTCCACAGCCCTAATTCTCCCCCCAGCCCCCCCAAAAATCAAGCAGATCTTAACCTGTCCCTCAAAACAAAGAACATGGCTACAAAAACTGTATTGCATCAGAAATGCTGTCCACATGGAGCATCTGCCTCCCTTCATCTGCCTATCAAGTCCAGGTACACTAGGCTCCCAATCTCAGTCCTGCTACCTTTCCCAAGAGGAAGGAGAGTTGATGCCTGCTTCTCACAAAGTGGGACTCGGGAAGGGACTGCCTGCCCTGAGATGTCATCCTAGACCTGCCGTCTGCAGAGCAGTAGCCAAGTGAACTGGGAAGATAGTCCTTAACTTCCCAGAGAGGTGGAATATGGGGGTGTCAGCCCCAGCTATGGCCAGAGGGGGCATGGTAGCTTAAACCCAGAGTCTGGCATAACTGGCTATATTTATGCAAAGGAGAGAAAAGGCGAGCAGCAGACACTGTCTCGAGCGAAAGGTGTCGGGGGCCACAAGTGAACTGGCCACACCAGCACCGTCTTCATAGCTGGCCCCACATCACGGAGAAAGTTGTTGGCAAGAAGCGCAACATTTTTCAAAGGAGACAGAGGCCACCAGCGTGTGTGATTTGAGACTTGGGATGTAGTGATGGGGTGGCTCAACTTTCCGGCCTGTTCGTCTTGCTCAGGATGTAACAACGCAAGCCCATCCCTTTCAGAATGGGAGAGAGAATGCGTTCCCAGGTGCTTGTAGGTGCTTATCTGTATCTATCCTGGGAAACTCACAGTGTCTCCTCACAAAAGCTTTGCCAAACAGAAGCTGAGAAAGAAGGAGCGCTAGAAACCTTAACATCCTGACACATTTCCCACCTAGAGGACCAGGGCCTCCCCTCCATCGGCTAGCTCCTGAAACTGGAACTGTCTACAACCCTTGCTAGTCAAAGGCCCAGGAAGGGCAGAGACTAAAATATCCATCCTTCTCCTCCCTTGCCTTTGAGCTCCAGTGTATGCTTCTGGACTATGGCATCAAAAAACAATACCTCCTGCTAAGCAGTCCTTTGTCTCAGACCTAGAAAAGTAACCTAGGTCTTCCATCCCCCACTTGAAGACTTACTTGGGTGAGGCCTTCCTGAAAGCATCCAGCGGGGGTCATAGGGAGCTCTGGAAGGAAAAAACTCAACTTCTCGGTCAACGGGGTCCGTGGGGGTGATGATGGGGAGCGGGCTGTGAATATCCTAAAAGAGAAAGCCAGGTATCTGACTCAGTCTCCAGCGCTGGCGGTGAGGCCTATGATCTGCTTGCTTATTTTTCTCCTCTGGCTATGATTCTGCCTGGGTGTGCAGCAATAGTTTCTAGGTGAGCCATTATGTTATGTCTTAAGTCTAATGTTACCAATCTCCTAACAGAGTATCTGAAACACTGTTCTTGGTTGGAAAATGCCAGAGAAAGGCTACCCATGGATTCTCTTGAACTCTTAGTTTTTCAAGGTCTCAGTGCCCTCGGGGGTCAAGTGTGTTGAAGGATGGGGTGTGGAAGGAAGTCTGAAAGGACAGCTGCTGTTCTAGAAGGGCAAATAAAACATGAATTGAAAGAAAAAAAAGGAGAGTGACTACAGGTAGTGGCAACAGGGGCCATGCACGTGGGGGAGGGTCTCTACTATCTCTCTTCACCCTTTTGACAGGACCAACAGATGGCTTTCTCTTTTCAAGATGGCCTCCAGATCACCAAAAAAGCAAGAACAGCCAATCCAGAGCCCAGTGTCAGAGAGGGGATGAGGACGAAGTAAAACCAATCCTGACCACATTTACAGTGCTACTGGACCCACACCCTTCTTCCCACTCCACCTGAGGTGACAAGGACACAATTAACCAATGAATTTGGTAACAGAGTCTCCGAGGCTCTAAGCTGCAGCAGGGACAGTGCACCTTTGGCATGTAGGACAGCCACTCCAGGATGGTGTACACCCCCTCGAAGTCGTCTGGGACGGTGACATGGGTGATGCCATTGTAGTGCATGATCTGCACACCGCCCAGCTGGTTGTTGGATGTGTAGACCTCTCTTCCCAAGACCTGCTTTGACACAGCACAGTTAGTGAATCCTACCCAGCTCAAGGCTCTTCTGTTATGAGGAATCAGCTCACACAGAGGCTGTGAGCCAAAATTGCCTGTGAGCTTTTGGGAATCCTGTCACCCAGGCTGCACCCAGACTAGTCTCATAAGCACCTTTGGATGTCGCTGGTTAGAAATTTCCAGGTATGCTGGGCATGGTGGCTCACACCTGTAATCCCAGCACTTGGGAGGCTGAGGCAGGAGGATCGGCGCGAGTTCGAGACCAGCCTGAGCTACAAAAGTGAGCTCAAGGCCAGCCTCAACTGCATAGCGAGACCCTGTCTCAAAAAGACAAGAAAAAAAAAAAAAAGAAAAAAGAAAAGAAATTTCCAGGTATTTCCACTATGCAGCCCAAGCTGAGACTCAGTAATGCTGCAGCTGACAACTTCGGCAATCTGGAAAGGTCTGAGGGCCCAGGCATGCACATCTCTGACAAGTCCCTCGGTGACGTGGACATAGCTGGGACAACGTCCACTTAGTGCTATCAGTGTGCTTCCCACATGCACTAAACATGGAGACTCAGCTGAGTGGAGCACTGCAAACTGACTGTCCCAGCCCCGTGGGTGGCTGAGGCAGGAGGACTGCAAGTATGAACTCATTGCAGGAACCTCAAAGACTTAGTAAGATCCTGTCTCAAAAAAAATTTTTTTTTAAAAAGTCTGAGGATGTGGCCCAGTGAAAAGCCCTGGGTTCAATCCCCAGTATAAATAAATAAATAAATAAATAAATAAATAAATAAATAAATAAATAAATAGACTTTATAGTAACATAGGTGATGTTTTAGTAGAATAAGAGGGCCAGGGAAATAACTCAGTACAATAAGCACTTTTCTGGCAAGTGCAGGTTCAATCTCCAGTACCACAAAAAAAAAAAAAAAGTAGAATAAGAAAAAAAGAAACTGATCTGATGATGAAAATATGTAATATAACCACTGTTAAATTTAAACAATAAAAAAATATTTTAAAAAAAGAAAAAAAGAAAAACTAGACTACTGGGTTAACCATGGAAAAATGGAATGCGAGAAGAGATGACAACAAAATCATACAAACAAAAACTACTTTGAGGGAGCCTTTTCAGTTTTCTGCAAAGTATACTGCCACTCTGATAACTTTTTAAAAATGAGAAAGAGCTTGTCCCAGCCAAAGAGCTTGAAACTTGTTTTATGGTGCTTCCTAAGGAGCCCCGGTAACTGCAACTAGCAAAAGTTGCTTCTACATTATTAGGAGTGAAACTGGTTTCATACTGGGGAAAATCCCCGTTAGTATTAGGCAAAAATGCTGAAAGGATCCCCAGCCCCCACAAATCCTCCCCCGCTGGCCCAGTGCTGGTCACCTTGTTCAGAGCACGTGCTCCCGTGAGGATGATGTAGGAATTTTCTACCTGGATCACCCGCTGGCCCAGCCTCACCAGGTAGGCCCCGATGCCCAGGGAGCGGCAGGTGACCTGTGAAGACAGGGAGCTCTCTGTAGTCCACAAATGGAAGGTCTCTCGGCCAGTGGCAGCTGGACTTAAGGAGAGAGGGCAGAGCAAAAAGCCACTTTTTGGAACTTGGCTTCTACTATTACTTGGGTCCTGAGTGGCCACATATTGCAGGCTTGGTCCCCAGGTGGGCACTATGGGGAGTGGGGGGAAATTTTAAGAGGTGGGAACCAGTGGAAGGTCCTTAGGTCTCTGAGGTGTGTCCTTGAAGAGGACCTGGCACCTCTCTCTCTCTCTCTCTCTCTCCCTCCCTCCTCTTCCTCTCTCTTCTCTCTCCTCTCTCTCTGTCTCTGTCTTTCTGTCTCTCTGTCTCTGTCTCTGTCTTTCTGTCTCTTTGTCTCTCTCTCTGTCTCTCTGTCTCTCTCTGTCTCTCTCTCTCTCTCTAGCTCTCTAGCTCTCTCTCTGGCTTCCTGGCCACCATGAGGTGATCTATTTTATTGCACTGTATGCTCCTGTGATGCTGTGCTGCCTTGCCACAGACAAAGCAATAAGGCTGGGGGCTGGGGAGATAGCTCCGTGGCCCAAGTGTCTGCCTGACAAGTGCAACGTCGTGAGTTTGAACCCTAGTCCCACCAAAAAAAAGCAATAATGTTGGATCTTCCAAACTCATGAGCCAAAATAAACTTTTCTCTTTATAAGCTGGTTACCTCAGGTATGTTGTTATAGTGAAAGAAAGCCAGGTAATGCAGTTTTCTATTTAAAAAAAATCATGGCCAACAAATAAGAAGGCTGCAAAGGCAAACAGCAGATGCTGAGGATTTGGACTCAGAGGCTATCTATAGCTCTTCAGAGCTCAGTTACACTAGAAAAACCACAGCCTTTTCACAAACAAAAGCATCTCTTTCACCTGTAAAAACGGGTGAAATCCAAATAAGCCTATACCATGTGGACAGCATTGAACTAATGCTGACTTCCTGGTTTGGGCCCTGCTTAGGTAAGATGCTGTCCTGGGGGAATCTGGGCCTGGGAGTTCTCGACACCACCCTGTAAATTCTGGAGGGTGCTAAGCTATTTCAAAATTAAAAATCATGTATGTTGCATGTATGTAGAAAACAAGCTGGAAAAAAAAAACCATTGATGTCTAATAACTTCCATCCTGGAAACTGAAGAGTCAACAGTGCAGAGAAGAGAAATAGTGACCTTGAATGGCCATTTATCCTGAAAGAATATCGTTACTGCTGTTGTTACTAGATATAAAACATTTTGAGGAAGGTCGCAGGGGTGCCGCTTAAGGCACTTATATAAAGGTTCTTGCACTTGACACCTACAAATAAAGAGATTAGACCCTGGTGCAGACTAGCCAGCTAGAAAAGGAGAGCTGTGATATGACTGCTAACCCTGAAACCGAAGTGGATTCTGAGCATATTAGAAAACACTATTGATTTTCATGTGTATATTAGGGTATTAAAAGAATTCCAGTAGGTAAAAAGGGGGATGGGGATGCAGGGCATCGTGTCACACGCTTGTAATCCCAACTACTTGAGAGGTGAGGCAGGAGAATGCAAATTATACATGAGCATGAGCAACTTAATGAGATGCTGTCTGAATTTTAAAAGAGAGAGAGAGGGAAAAAAGGGGGGCCTGGGGATATAGCATAGGGGTACAGAACCCCTGGGCTTAGTCAATCCCCAGTACCACAAAAATTTGTTAAAGGTCCACCTAAAGAGTGAAAGGTGAAGCCCAGTGAGATATCTCACTGGAATAAGGGCCTGGTTTGGCAAGCACAGGGACCAGGGTTCTATTTCCGGTGCACACTTCCTGCTGGCCCCACCCTCGGGGCAGGCTGAGCTGTTGACCCAGTCCTGGCATGGTGGTGCACGCCTGTACTTATAGAGCTGGGGAGGCTAAAAAAAAGAGGATCACTATGAGTCCAAGCTGTGTAGTGAGACCCTGTACCAAATACATAAATGGAAAAAGAAAATAAAGAATGAAAGGTGAAAAGACCTAGTCTAAGAATGGCTTTAAAATACTAAAGGCAGAGGGACTGAGAAATAGAGAGGGTTGCATGTTGACAGATGGTGGTGCCGTGTAATTGGCACACAGGGCTCCACAGTAATTCTCTATGGTATTTTAAAGTTTCCATAATAGAAGATGGGGACAGGAAAGAACGCAGGAGAAGACTCACCATACTGATGGTGACTATCTCATCGTACGCCAAGGAGGACTCACTGGCAATCATGCCAGAGCCCCTGATGTTCTCCATACCCAAGCCGTCCTCTTTCCCAATGATGTCTATGATGACGTACCTTCAAGAAGCAAGTGCGAAGTTAAGGACCCAGCAGTAGCCCCAACAAACCAAGGCAGGTGCATTTCCCATGGACCAATGCAGGTGGGACGCACAAGGGAAAGTAGGGAAGGGGAGATCTCAGCCAGAGGAGGAATGGAGGCGGGGATCTAAAGCTAAGCATGGCAGCACACAGCTGTAATCCCAGCACTGTGGGAGGCCAATGCAAGAGGAAAGCAGGCTTGAGCCCAGCCTGGGCAATGAGCAACTTAGTAAAGCCCTTCTCAAAATAAAAATAGAAGTTGAGGATATACATCAGCCTCTGAGTTCAGTCCTTAATACTGAAGGAAAAATAAAGCAATCAGGAATCTAAGCCCTTCAATTGCCCTGGTGCTCAAGTTTCTTAAAGGTCCTACACTGCATCAGCTATGACCACCATCCTTCTCCCAGCCACCAAGAGATAGGTAAACATCTGGTCTACCAACCGATGAGACACAAACGGGGAGCCACTTAGTTATGATCAGTCAGCCAATCAAATCATGTGGCCCGCAGTCACATTACGTAGCAGATACACTGTCCAAATGAATCCCTGTTAAAAATTCACAAGTCCCTTTCATGTGTTAGAACCTCTGAGAAGGCCTTCAGGAAGGGTGCTTGTGAGATTTCATTTAACCTGGTGTTTCCCAAACTCATTTGACTATGGAAGTTAAGAGGAAAAACCCTACATCAGTAACACTCCTGAAAAATCACATTAGGAAAATTCTTTTTTTTTTTTTTTTTTTTTGTCTTTCTGAGACAGAGTCTCACTGTGCATTTCAGGCTGGCCTTGGGCTCACTTTTGTAGCCCAGGCTGGTCTCGAACTCACACTGATCCTCCTGCCTCAGCCTCTCAAGTGCTGAGATTACAGGCCTGCGCCACCACGCCCGGCTACATCAGGAAAATTCTGACTGGGTTGATTCTACTATGAAAAACATAATTGGTGAACTGGAGAAAATATTTCAGAGCCTCTGGTGTCACCAGAAAGCCGAGTCTGTACCCCACCCTCCAGGCCTTCCTGAGTTGACAAATGAGGACTGCATAGGTATGGATATTTTGATCAGAAAAAAAGTGAGCCAATAGCTCCTGGGACATTAAAAGAATCCAATCAACTTCTTCACTAGTTGTAAGAAAAGGGTGACTTATTTTGAGATGACCAGGGTAGGTTCGCCCTGGAAAATATCCCACATGTTTGTCACCAGTGCTCCAAATGGAAGATCAATGTGTAGTTAAGCTTACCGTAATCCCAGGTACTTGGAGGCTGAGGCAGGACTGACAGCTTCAAGTCAGCCCTAGGCTACTTAATGAGACCAAATATCAGAATAAAATTGAAAATAAAAGGGCTAGGGATGTAGCTCAGCCCTCAAGCTCTTGCCTGGTATGCATGATGCTGTGGGTTCCATCCACTGTAGTGGACCCTGGGCTTACAAATTGGATTTGTTTTTGAGGGCTGGTTGTAACTCAAGCTATCCATTGAGGGTTCAGACTCCTCTACGTAGCCTTCAAAGTCTCTGTCCTGTGTGCAGGCCAATCTCAGTATCCTTACAGAGACACTGGGCCAGGATTTCTCCATCAATCCCATACAGGAAAGGATGCTCTAGTGTTCCTTCCAGAATTCTCTAAGGGTTAAGTCTGTGTCTGAGACCACGTGGAAGCACAAGTGGCCAGCATCCAGGGCATAGCTCAAGACTCTGGTCATAAATTAAAATGAAAATTCTGGTTATAATCCAAGTTGTTCATAAGTCAGGCTGGTCATAACTCCAGGACCCACTGTACTGCCAAAAAAAAGTGAAGCTCAGGGGTCCTGTTATACAGACACCACCCTTACAGGCCTGGGGGAAAAATCTACATGTACAGTACAGGCTGAAATTAGCCAGGGACACAATCAAGGCACTACCTGAGAAGTCACTTACCTGGATTCGCCTCCTTCTTCAATGTGCTTGCAGTGGACAGAGTTCAGGGAGCTGATTCTTGTGTAGTCTTGGGGAGTCAGATACAGGTATTTAAATCCCTTTAAAAATACATGTTAGTGAGTCTATGAATGAAGTTCTCTGCACTAGACAGCTACTGTCTTTATTGTTTTTAATGTCAACACTGTAGGGTGGATATGAATGACATGTGGATACCATGGTAACATGCCACTATCAGCTGCTAGGGGCAGAAGGTCTGCTCTGAGCTTAGCACCTTCTGCTCTGCCATACTACACAGCCTCTCGCTCTTCCTGGGCTGCCTGCGCCCGAATTTTCAATCTTTTCATCATCATTCCTCTATGGCGTGGTCTGAATTTTTTTTCCTTATTGCTAGCAGTCCCCCATAAAGTTTTCTTTTCTTTTTTAATTTTTTAATTATGGCTGGCTCAGCCTGCCCTGGGGGTGGGGCTAGCGCAGCATGTGGTGCCTGGGATTGAACTGCGGTCCCTACAGTTGCCTAAGCTTTCCTAAGCAGGCACTTTAGACCGTTGAAACATCTCACCAGACCAAAATTTATTTATTATTATTATCATTATTATTTTTTTTTTTTACTGGGAAAAATGTATGTCTTTAGAATTAGCCAGCTGGACTCAGTTTAGATGCTCCTAATTTTGTTGGCAACATCCAATGCATCATAATCAGGAGCCAGTTGAACACACGCCTTCTTCTCTCCAGCGATTGACCTTGGCAACATCGATGTCATAGAGCTTCTTGACAGCTTGTGTGATTTGGTGCTTATTGGCTTTGACATCCACAATGAACACAAGTGTGGTGTTGTCCTCAATCTTTTTCATGGCTGACTCTGTGATCAGGGGGAACTTGATGATGGCATAGTGGTCAAACTTGTTTCTCCTGGCGGTGCTCTTCTGAGGTATTTGGGCTGCCTCTGGACCCGCAGGGTCTTGGGATGGCAGAAGCTGGGTGACATTTGCATCTTCTTTTTGTGGCTGTGGATGTCTTTCAGCATGACCTTCTTGGACTTCAAAGTTTTTGCTTTGGTTTCAGCTTTGGGAGGGGCAGGGGCTTCCTTCTTCAACTTTGGCACCATCTTGGTAAAAAAGGCTGCCCCATAAAATGTTTGTATTAAAGATACACAGTTGTATCGCTTCTTGGCCTTTTGGCTAAAATCAAGTATAGATACACTGAGATAGATAGATATATCCTTATCTGAAGTGCTTGCTTTTGGACTTCAGATATTTTCAAATTTTGCAATTTGAGATATCTTTGGGATGAGACACAAGACTAAACATGAAATTCATTTCGTTTCATCTGAACCTGATAACATAGGCTAATTTTTGTTGTTGTTGTTGTTTTTGTTTTTGTATTTTAAGTAAGGGTCTACAGAGTGTTCAGGGTCTCACTACTGGATCAGACTGGTAGTGATCCACCTGTTTACAGCCTCCCAAGAGCTGAGATTACAAGCATGCACCACCACACCCAGTCTCAACTGCTGTCTCTTCAAGCCTTGGGGGCAGGACCAGCACCAGCACAGCAGTCCTGGGGATTGAAACCCCGGCCCCTGTGCCTGCTTGCAGGTGCTTTAATCTGCTGAGCTATTTGGACAGTCTGCTAAAAGCAATTTTAAGCAGGTTTCAGCAACTGTGTTCCCAGTGTGACCTGTTACAGGAAGTTCTATGTGAACATTTCCATGTGAGTGCTTACAAATGGGAATTTATGAACACTTGTGGATTTTGGAGCATTCTGGACTTTAGGTATCTGAAATAGGAATGTTCAGCCTGTTTAAGAGAAGAATTTTGACTCCCAGCCCAAATAAACATTGCGCCAGGAACCTAGTGTGGACTATACCTGTATTCCTAGCCACTTGGGAAGCTAAAGTAGGAGGAGGACTCCAAGTTCAAGGTCACCTGGGCAGTTTGGTGAGACCCTAGTTCAAAATATAATTAAAGAGAGGACAGGGAGTGCAGCCCAGTGGAGAGCAATTACCTAGCACGCACTAAGCCCTGGGTTCAGTGCAGTACTGTAAACTAAGTCTCATAGGTGGACAAGTAGGATTGTCACATTGAGGACATAAGCTGTGACCAGAAAGAATGACTGTCCCCCACAGTCACATCAACCTGCACTTTTCTTTTATTCATTCAGTCTTTTATTCCAGCTAAGATCTGTACAGCTGCAGCTGATTTTTCAGATCTCTCTAAGGCCAGGGCATTCTGGTGCATACAGGATTCAAGAACTGCTCAGCATTTATAAACCCTTTTTCACTATTGCGCCCCTTATGAGATTTTGTAGACTTTTTTTCTAATCACCATCTCCCAGAAGTGAAAAAACATTTTTTGGGTTTTTTGTTTTATTTTGTTTTTCTTTTACCATATTGAGAACTGAGCCCAGGGCCTTTGCCCTGAGCTATATGCCCAGCATTTTTTTTTTTTTTTTTTTTTTTTAAACATGAACTAAGTCACTAAGTTGCCCAGGCTAGGTTCAAATTTGCATTTTCCTGCCTTGGCCTTCTAGAGTGCTAAGATTACATGTGTGTACCACCACACTTGGCTCCAGTCACATTTTACCACCCCTCATCTATATGTATCTTTTTATGCTCAATATGTATATCTGTGCCTTATGCATAAAAAATTAGGCTGGGCAAGGTGTCACATGTTTGTGATCCTTGCACTGGGATCATTGAGGCAAGAGGATCTCTGTGAGTTCAAGGTCAGCCTGGGCTATATAGTGAGACCCAGTCTCATAAATTTAAAAGAAAATTAATTTCTTTCTACTCTATTGCTGGTATAATCATTCCTCACCTAGATAGTACAATACAGGCTGCGTGTTTCTTATTTGAAATGATTGAAACCAGAAGTGTTTTTGGATTGTAGACTTATTCTGAGTATTTACATATACATAATGAGATATATTGGGAGTTGGACCCAGGTTTAGACCCAGAGTGATCCTGCTTGATATGTGTATCCGTAATTTTATTTGTTTGTTTATTTTTTGGCTGGCTCAGCCCACCCTGAGGGTGAGGCTGGCCTGACAATGTGCTGGGATCCAATCACAGGCCCTAGCAGACACCTAAGCTTGCCTAAGCAGGAACTTTAGACCACTGAACTGTCTTGCTGGCCTACCTGTAATTTTATACAATGCCTTTAATGCACTTGTGTTTAGGGTATAATTCAATCATGCAAAGTCAGGTGTGGAATCATCCATAGGAACATCCTATGGGTGCTCAAAAAACCCTGAGATTTTGTAGCTTTTCCAATGTGGGACCTAGATTAGCTAAGCCGCTTGGTGCCACCACACCCCATTCCACAACATACTTTGTGCGGGTCCTGTGGGTCCACCCAGGCGACTTGGAACATGGGTTTGATTTCATCCGCCAGGCCAATTCGAGCCCCACTGTTGGCTGCCAGGTAGATTCTGGGGATGCCCTGTGCCCGGGCCAGCTCTGACGCCCGCAGGAACACGACATCCTCCCGAACTCCAAAGGATCCGATGTGGAAGGTGATGTCGTTGCTGATGACGATCACGTCCCGCCCTTCTGGATACTCCGGGGTCTTGAATGTCATTTTGAAAGCCACCATGCCCACCTGTCAGGGAGAACAGGGCCCAGGAGGAGCGGTGTGGTCCTCCACTGGGAACATCTCACAGAGGCGGACACTGCTTGGGCCGGCTGAGCTGAGCTCCTACCTCATTGCTGCCTGGGAGACGGTTCATCTCCACCAGCTGGTCCTGCGAGTCCAGCACCAATTCCGTGTACGTCAGGATGTCCTTGGGATATTGGTCCGGGCAGCCCCACAGCTTAAAGAGCGCCTGGGAGAGGGAAGGAAGGAGCGAAAAACTGAAGTCATCAGGGAGAAATAATGACTTTTCCACCTGGAGATGACTTTTCATAAACCCAGGATGCATTTCCTAGTTTTTCTTTTTAAATCATGAAGCACTGAAAGCACACCAAAAACTGAAAGAAAAAGTAGAATAAAGGAACCCCTGGGAATCTATCTTGTGGCTCTGTTAAATTTTAGTATTTTCAGTTTTAGGGTTATTTTTGTTTTACATTGTTTTTGCTTTCTGAGGTCTCACTGAGTTTCCAAGACTTGTCTCAAACTCGTTGCCTCAAGAGATAACCAGCCTCCCTGGACAGACAGCTCAGTGGAGAAAAGCACCAGCTTAGGCAGAGGGCAGGTTCGATTCCTCTGCTGTCCCGGCCCTGCCCCCTGGGTGCACTGAAACAGTGATTGAGACTGGATATGGTGGTGGAAGCCTGTAATCCCAGCATTTGGGAGGCTGAAAATGGGAGACTCACTACGAGTCTGATCTGTGTAGAAAGACCCTGTACTAAATGCATTAAAAAAAGAAAAAAAAAGATATTAACCTCTTAAGGGGCTGGGACTATAGTCGTCCATCGCCATGCCTGACCCTACTCAACATTTTTTAAGTTGTGTTTGAGTCCTTGTTATATCTGTCCCTTCCCCCCTTAAAAACCCCAAGAAATTATCCCAAATTTAATGTCCATACTTCCTGCATGCTTTTGATTTTATTTCATCACATATGCATACATTGAAGGCACATATTACTACTGTATATAAAATCTTTACCTATTATCATATTAAACATATTAGTTTACTTGAGTTTCTTTTACTATGCCTGCTGCCCAGTTTCCCACAGAAGGAATACATTACAGTTTATTTATTCGTGACTCTACTTGAGTTGTATCTAGTTCTAGAGTATCATCAATAATGCTGCAATTGCCGGGCGTGGTGGCTCACGCCTGTAATCCCAGCACTTGGGAGGCTGAGGCAGGAGGATCGTTGTGAGTTCGAGACTAGCCTGGGCTACAAAAGTGAGCTCAAAGCCAGCCTGAACTGCACAGTGAGACCCTGTCTCAAAAAAAAAAAAAACAAACAAACAAAAAAAAAAATAATGCTGCAATTAATGCTTTTATGGTCTCTTATAAATAGGACAATTTCTTCAAATACAAATGATAGGTCTTCGGTGCAGCAGAGAAACAGGCAGAAGGAAAAAGGGACAGTGGCTTTATTTTCTTTGAGGACACAGGAGAGTGTGGGGAAGGATGAGGAACTCTCTGGATTGGAACAAAGGGAGGCTGAGGCTCTCATGGCCATTTGCCAGCGGTAGAGTTTGGAGGGGACGTTTAGGTATATCTGAGGGAGCTGACCGGGGGTCTTCCCTGAGGCAGTGGGAAGGGTGAAAGTAAATTATGTTCTGGGCCTAGTTGGAAAAGCGGAGGTGGTCTTGGGGAAGATGGGCTTTTAAAGGCTTCAGCCATATTTCAATGACCACCATAAGGATTTTAGTAGTTCATGCTAGGGCCAGAACCTATCAATAAACAGATGTAGAAAATATATCTACACACTGTGTGTATGTACATGTGTATACACACACACACACACACACACATGGATTCACACACACATGCAAATACACACATACTCCTAAGATTGGAGTTCCTGGGTCACAGAGAGTGAGAGGCTTCAGCTTGGGCACTACTAAATTGCTGTCCAATTTTTTGAACCCTTTTACAAGTTCAGTAAATGTCTGAGAGCTCCTTTGCACTCTTAAATGTGTATCCATCTGTTGAGTATGAAATTATACACAGTACTGATCCCTACTTTGTTTATATAATGAAATTAGTGCCTTTTAATATGTTTCTTAACGACACGAGGTTTTTGAGTTTAACTCTCACCCTTGTTTTTATAGTTTTGCTTCGTTGATTGAGTAATGGGCATTCTATAGATCATCTGGTTCTAATTCTTTGATAGTGATAAACAAATACATGTTAGTGTCTTTTCTCTATTGCACACTTTTAAGTTTGGGTTTTTTTTTTTAGAATTATTTTATTTATTTATTTATTTTCTTGTTTCAGAACTTTTGTTTGTGTATTTTTATGGCCGGCTCAGCCTGCCCTGAGGGCAGGGCTGGCGCAGCATGTGGTGCCAGGGATGGAACTGCGGTCCCTGCAGCTACCTAAGCTTTTCCTAAGTAGGCGCTTTAGACCACTGAGCCATCCTGCTGGGCCCCTTGCACACTTTTAAGTTTTAATACATTAAGATTTAAGAATCATTTCTTGTGTAATTAATGCCTTTAACTGACACCATGTAGCTTTAACCTTTAGAAATCTAAATTAATTTTTTTCATATTTGAGAGTAAAATCTCTAATCTTTTACCAAAGTTCATTTTACAACTCACAATCACATCTCTGCTTCTCTGTGAATGGCTTAAGCTCTAGGCTCTCTATTCTGTCCTACTACTCTATGTGCCTAAATCCATCACAATATTACAACAATTACTACTGCTTCAAAATAAGTCATGACATCTGCTATGATGAGCTTCTAATTTTG